>JASDQU010508245.1:50059-80929 GCA_032191745.1 Picea mariana
CTCTTTTCCCATGAGGTGTAAAAGAAGAAGTTAAAAAGGATTTTGGAAGGTGATAATGTATTGGGTTTGTTAGGGAATGAGTTTGATCCTTTAGGTGTAGTTGTCATGTTGGATCTTGCTAAATATCCATCTCCCTCTTGTGTCGTGTCTAATCCTCCATCTCCTCCCTATCAACTTCGTTCACATAAATCTAAGGGAATGTCATATCTTGGGTTTTTTGAAGGAGGGATTGTTCGGTGTGTGGAGCCTCCTAGGCACCCGGGCCGTAGGTCCTTCCTTTCGAAATCCAAATTAAATGCCTCAAAGGAGGTTATGCAAGGAAAATAGAATACCATTTTCAAGACTCTTAAATTTGAGAATTCCATGGTCAAGGTTCCTCCATGATTATCCTTTCTTTAAATGTGAGAGGGGTGGGGGGTGCCCTGAAGAGACTATCCCTAAGTATGTTTACTTTGTATATATATTTTATTGTTTTTTTGCAAGAAACCATGGTTTCTAGGGATAGGGGAATCAAAAAAAAATAGTCTCTCCTTCCTAGTTGGTATTGTAATACTCTTGAATCTGACGATTTATTAGGTGGTTTATTAAATTCTTGGAACTCTTCTTTTGCATCACTAAGCACAAGTATTACTATTGTGGGTATTCTTTTGGAAGGGGAAGTCAAAGCCTTGGGGAATGTTTTTAAGATTTTGAATTGTTATGGTCTATATGTGGAGCGTAAACTATTTTGGGACTCTTTAGAAGGGTAGGGGATATTAAAGGAACCAAATATTATTATTAGTGGAAATCTAAATTTGACACTTTTTGAGAGAGAGGTTTGGGGAGAATCTACTCAACAAGATCCCCTTACATAGTATTTTTTACATATGTTTGAAAGCTCAAAGTGAGTTGATGTGGAACTAGTTTCGATGGAGCCAACGTGGAGAAATGGAAGGAGTAGAATTGTATGGATCTTGAAGCATCTTGATAGGATTTTGGTGGTTGAGGGTTTGTTGGAGGTCTATGATCAGTATAGATCATGGATAGGATTTGATGGGTCCTCATATCATAGGCTTTCATTTCTACGGATTGAGAATGAGAATGAAAATCTTACTAGTCCTTTCAAATTTAACCATGCCTAGTTAAAACATGATGCATTCTAATAGTTAGTGATTAATAATTCATGTTTTTACCATCCTGATTTCGAGTCTTCCATGGCTCAGTTCATTGGAATATTGACGGATGTGAACCATCTCATGGAATATTGGGACAAGAAACAAAGGGCTTTATGTCAGACTGAGGTTTTGGATATTGAGGAGAAAATTGGCAAGCTCTTTTCTCATAACTTGATGGAGTCTTCTTGGAAGAAGGGGTGGATCTTAGAGATTTGGAGGAAAAAAAATCGTGTCTATTAGCAATCGAGGAAATGACCTAGAGACTAAAAATGCATACCATTTGGTAGAAAGAGGGTGATAGTAACACTAAATTTTTTCACATGTTTGTGGCTCATAGGAAGGTCATTAAAACCATTTGGGATCTCGATGCGCCAGATGGGTCTAAACTCAAAACCTTCGAGGATATTGCGAGATAAGGGGAGGCACATTTTGAGGCTCTATTCAAGTATTTAAAGGAGAGACACATTGTTGAGAAGATGAGAATAATTAGGTGGTTTCCTCAGTTCTTCAATTAGGATTCAAATGACAAAATCGAGGTTTTGGTTTTAAAGGATGAATTGAAGGAGGTTATCGCATGCTTTAAAAAGTGAAGAGTATAGGCCTTGACGGGTGGAAAATGGTGTTTTATCTCAAATCATTTAATCTCTTAGCATGTGATATAATTAGGGTGGTGGAGGAATCAAGGGTCTCGGGGTGGATTTTTGGTGCCCTTGATGATTTCAGACCTATATTTTTGTGCAATTTGTTTTATAAGGTGATCATTGAAATCATTGTGAATAGGGTTAAAAGGGTTCTATTGTCTTGTATATCTAAAGAACGTCTTGGGTTTATTTTTAATCACGAGATTTTGGAAACCATAGGCTCTGCCCAAGAGGGGATCCATTCTATTAAATTGAAAAATATCCTATCAGTAGTCATGAAACTTGATTTGTAAAAAGTGTATGACAAGGCCAATTAGACCTTTCTTGGGTTGGTACTTCTACAAATTAGATTGAGTCTAGAGTTGGTCAACTAGATAACGAGATGTGTATCATCAACGAATTTTTTAGTGTTTATTAATAATTCCCCATACATGTTTTTAAAAGCCTCCAGGGGATGAGACAATGATTCCCATTGTCTCCTTTTCTATTTCTATTGGTTGTGTAAAGTTTGATCAGACTTATATATGATGCTATAGTTGATGGTTCTATGAAGGTAGTTTTGGTAATTGATCAAGCAAAGTTGACACACTTTTTTTCCATTAACAATGTTCTCCTTTTTGGGGAAGGTATGATAAGGAAGTGGAGATATTTTAATCTTGCCTTAAACGCTTTATTTTTATCAATTGCGATGGAGATTATCCCAAACAAATCACTCATCCTTTGTAATGATTTACCATTGGAATTTTTTACACACCTATTTCTCGCACTTAAGTGTCACATTTTCTTCACCATGTGAGAATGTTTATCATAATCCCTAGACATGTTGGAGGGGAAACCTATCATTTGGAGGTTGAAATAATATGTTTCACCTTGATTTTTTGGCCCT
Organism: Picea mariana; assembly: GCA_032191745.1. Classification (NCBI taxonomy): domain Eukaryota; kingdom Viridiplantae; phylum Streptophyta; class Pinopsida; order Pinales; family Pinaceae; genus Picea; species Picea mariana. Next base: position 52,741 of record JASDQU010508245.1, read on the forward strand.
TTTTGGGTTTCATCGCCCCCCTGCCCATATGAAGATGAGGATGAACCCTTATCATCGCTCCTTTCCTAGTTATAGGGGAGCAATAATCTCACCCTGTGCTTAGTTTTGGGGGGGAGATGAAGTGGTTGAAACCATTATGCCTTCTTTTGAGAGGTTGTTTCCAGGATATTTTAGTTGGTTAGAGGTTGATTCGAGTTACCCTCTATCCAAGGCAAGGTCAATCTTGTATTTTCATCTAAACCTAATCTAATCCTATCCTCTCCTCAAAATTATCTGATATTTCCATTGTTAACGGTGTCGTAGAAGCTACTTGGCTGGACTGAAGTGCCTGTTGCGCTTCTTTGAATTCGCCCGTGATCCGGTGGAATAGTTCCTCTTGCTTTGCTTCTTGTTTTTCCGCGAGCTCTAATGAAACATTATTCACCGCAGAAATTNAAGAATAGTTCCTCCTTCTTTGCTTCTTGGTTTTCCGCAAGCTCTAATGAGACATCATTCAGCACAGCAATTAAGAAGTCAAAATCATCCGGGGTAAGCATAGTCTTAAGAGTGGTTCAGGTGGCCTTAGTTTTATTTCTGGATGAGGGCCTCGGTGGGGTAATATTCATTTTCTTGGAGGGATCTGCCTCGTCCCTAGGCAGGGTAACCTCACCTTTTCTCTATTCAACTACTGGTCCCCCTAGTTCTTCATCGTCACCACCCTTCGCAGATGAGAGAGAATTAGTCTTTGTGGATGTGCTGTGGATATATTCAACTTCCACATCATTATTAGTCTTGCACGGTTCTGGTGTATCTGGCATAGCTTCAGGGCTATCTACATCGGAAATCTCTGTGGGGTTTGCTGCAACAAGGAGGTCTACTGACCATTCCTTAGTAATCTCCTCTAGGTCATCTTCTGTCATCTTGTAATATGACTGGAGTTGTTGTTTGTGCTCGTCTGCGCGCGTTGTGATGTAGGTGAAGTGACAATCTGCGCTGAATTTCATCAAAGGTCGAAACCTATGAAGAGTGTTGGGTGTAATGCATAGTGTAGACTGAATGTAATTCCTCAACTGAATGTAGTATGCATGGAAGATGGAATTGGATTGCCACTGTTTGTTCATGTCACTAGAGTACCACAACGTACATAAATTCACGGCTAGGGGTTCGAAGGGTTCGATCTTCGGAAACGTGGCTCCCTTGGGAAGTTCCCACGCGATGAAGGTGATGAGTATGAGCAACCAGCTAAAGTGGAACTCATACACTTGGTCCTATGCTTGTCTATAGTCAAGCTCTAGCTGAATTATGAGGTATTTCACCCAGTTCATTTGTAGACCCTCCACGCACTTCCCTGCGAGGTCAACTACAAATACGGTCACTTGTGTAGGTCTATTGTTTTGGACTAACTTGCCAACAATCAACTGGCAACCAAAGTGTACTACTGCATTCTCAATGGAGGCTACCTTGTAACCTTGTGTGCCTTTCTCCAGATCACCATATGTGTCTTTTATTCATTGAGCGAGAGCACGATCTACTATCTTTCTAGGGTAAAAGTCCTGCAGGTCAGGGCCCTTCATGCTTAGCCCAGTGATCCGATTGATCATAATCAGATCCATAGTGATGCGTCGATCCAACCATAGGTATCCTCCATGGTAGCAGGACAACAACAGTCGAACACAGGCATTTACTTCTTGATGCCTCCCGAAATGTGGAATCTTCATTACATTGAGGAGGGTTGACTGCACAAGGTTATGGGCCCATTGTTGTGGTACAATCTTGGGGTTATTTCCTTTTGTAATAGTCAAATACTTGTGTGGGGATAGAATATTGTATACCTTGCGATCTCCAAGGTTAAAATTACTGAATTTCAGTGAGGTGAGCTTCTCCTAGTCAGCATGAACTGCGCACACCGCTTTCGGGAGGTACGTAATGACTATAGCATAGTCAAAGTCTCTAGGTACAGAGTCTCGATTCACTGGTCCGCTTAGTGGTGGGATATATTTAGGCAAGATTCTTGGGATCATCTTCACAGTGGTGAAGTCATTTTCGAGCTTAGATCGTCTTTCTGAAGGCGATCGGGATGGTCCTGCTCGAGCAGTGGAAGGGGAAGCTAGCAGTACACCTGAGGACGATGCCTATACACCCGTAGACATTTCGCATTCTGACATGACTCTCTCAGCCATTAAATCAATTAGAACTTCTTCAACAATTTTCTCAGCAGCGCTGAGCTCGTTCGACATACAAACTCGAGTGCAAAAGGAATTCAGAGATGACAGTGAATAGTAAGGCAATGATCTTAGGGCAAGGAAATCTTAGGGTTCGCGCTTAGATTCTCAGTTAGCAAAAAGTATTCTCGGTGCATGGCACATCAGGTTAAGTAGGAAATCTCAGCAATGGTCTGCTTGCAACGGACATGGGGCCTTCATTAACTCTGTTCTATCCATTCTAGTACTATCCAATGGTCTAGTGGTAACCCATAACTATTTTTTGATGCATTCGGAGTGGTGGTCGAATGGGTATATCGGTTCCAATGGCTATATTGCTTCATCGTGGCGAAGTACTTTATGTCATTGTTCTAATATCTCAGCGAAGCTCCCATTCTACAATTTTTCTTGCTGCGAAGTGTCCTCTAGAACCTCTTGTAACCTTATAGTATTAGCCCTTTTCTTTCTTAACTTCCTAGCCTTCTTCCCAGTGAGTTTCATCTCAGTAAGGATTTTACCATTCTGATGTTTATCTTCTGTGGTATTAGTTACTTCACGTTGTGGAAAATCTTTCTTAGGGTTCCTTGATAATACTTCTTTTGTATCAAAAATAGGTAACTCGATCTTCTGCAGATCCTCAGCTGTTCTCTTAGCTTCGACATCAGAGGTACTAATATTAAATATCTGCGATCTTCTCTTCTGTTCTTCAATCAAGTGCACGATCCTTCTGGTCATAAAGTCTTTTAACTCTTGCTTCTTCTGTTCCAAAACTTTCTCTTCTTCTCTTCGTCTGGCCTGTTCTCTATCAATCCAGGGATTTCCTATGAGCATGGTAAATGGGCTGTTGTCTTCAACAAATTTAATGATCTCAAAGTCTTCCTCTGTTGAAGTTCCATTGATAGTCATAGGTATCCGAGCGAGCCTTCCACATAGGTTTACTAGCTTTCCTCTGAAGAAACTTGTTCCTCCTAGGGAAGGGATCATGGCAGGATTTCCNATCAAGAGTACAGTCAATGTCAAAGTCCCCTATTCTTGCTTCGATTTTCTCCTTTTCTTTGAAGATCTCTGATAGCCTAACATGTCGGTGGTCATTCAAGATATCTCTCATCTGTAGCAATATCTTTTCTGATTCCTTCTAGGTTTCTGCTATAATCTTGGTCTATTAATCTCCCTTAGGGTTTGCTTGTTCCATATTCAGCTTCTCAAGCCTAGCAATCATTCTAGGGCAATCCAACACTTCATGGTCCATAACCTTACAACAGAGGCAACTAAGTCTTCTCCCAGGGAATTCTTTAGCAACATGTCCCAGTCGTCTGCAACTATAACAGAGGGTTAATCCTCTCATCTGTTTAGATGTTCCCCAACTCTTTTTGTACTACGCACCAGGATCGTGGTGGCTAACCTGCAATTTTTTTTTTCTAGGATCCTGCATCCACTTGTTAGTCCAGACGTTCTTTCGATGCATAGGTATAACATATCTATCACTATACTTATCATATCTATTCATATCAAAATTTCTTTCATTTATTAATGCCCTATTTTTGAAGCTAGGACAAAAGCTATCAAACATACCTAGATCCATGCTTTAGAAACAAAAAAATTCACTTATCTTACTTCTGCAAAGCACAAAGCTTCCAGATCTAAAACTTTTAACTATTCTTACCTTTATTGAGGCATAGAGCTTATAGATATTACCTTTTTCTTCATAGATCTAACTTCTTTTCTTCATATCTAACCTCTCTTTCTTCAGATCTGACCTCTCTTTATTCAGATCTGACCTCTCTTCTTGGCACAAAGCTTCACAGGTCAAACAAAACACTGTGCACTAGGGAAATAGAGCTACTCACAGAGCTTATTTCACACAAAGCTTCTTCTTCTTCAATTCCCAGCAATCACAGTTCCAGGTCCCGACAACGGAACCATATGTTGGCACAAGGGAAAACCCAGGGTTCAACGCTCAAGAGTGCACCAGCAAAGCCCTAACTACCGTCCCTTTTGGCAACACCTGTGAAGAAGATGAAGTCTCACCCGAGGTAGAGGCAGGGGTGGTTGCAAGACTCATTTTTCTGCAACCTTAGCTGGGACACAGATATGTGATTATCTTTCTTACAATGCACTTAGCATTAGTTATTCCTTAACATACATTCATTAATATACTTCGCAGAAGTCACAGAGCATCGTAGTGAATACTTATACTAAGAATGATTCAGTACTTATTCACAAAAATATAGGTTAGATTTAACAAATCAAGTACTCAGCATCTCATATATCAGATCTAATGTTCATCCATTCATCAACAACACAGAGCATGACTAGATCTACTTAACCACATCAAGCACTTAGCCAAGAAAGAGATACATACATAAGAGTGAAGCACAAAACACTATACACATAGTTATTGTGGTTCAATTCCACCCTGGGGCTACATCCACAAAGTCTTCTTTATCTTATCTTGGTCAAGTAGTTACAACACAAAGCTTTAACAACCCTTACTTTGCACAGGACATAAGATCTGCGCAGCTCGCTAGATCCTTCTTCCTTGCTCTTCAACATCAGACTATAACAACCTACACTTAGCTCTCTGATCTCATGCACATAGCACTCTAAGATACATCCGATCACACAGATCCCATTACTAGCACTAAGATTTCATTCATACATCACACAGATGTACTACTTTTCTATCTCCGCTATCTTACTATCTATATTGCCTATTTATAGATTACAAAATGGGCCTAAACGTGGGTAAATCCACGGGCCGACATCCCTTTCCCGTTACATCAACCCAAAACCCTAAAATGGACCCCAAAATAGGTCTTGCTTCCTTATTTTCTGCTTCGCGTTGTGCTCCTTCCTTGGCAAGCTGTCGCAGTCCCAAAAGTGGTCGAGTAAGACCAAGTACTCTTCAAAACTTGGTGAAAGGCCAACAACTCATAAGATTCTTTGGGCATCCAAATCTGGTTATGATGTCATCAACTATGAAGCGCGTAGTTCTAGTTTCACTATAGTCCTTAACTGATCTTGCTTCGACCTATCTGGTAAAGTACTTTGTAGTTGTAATTATGTACCTTTCTCCTATGTGCTTTCCTGGTGGGTTTATAGGTCCAACTAAGTCAATGGTCCATTTTTCAAATTATTGTAGGGTCAGCTGTGGGGCTAATGGAATTTCATCTCTTCTAGATGGTTTCCCAGCTCTTTGGCATACACGTCGCAGGCTCTGGAATAGTCTTTAGCATCTCTGTGTAAGGTAGGCCACCAAAGGCTAGCTCTCAGAACCTTCTGCGCAGTTGCTTTTCCTTCATAATGCCCTATTGCGATGCCTTCATGATCTTCTGCGAGGATTAGTGGTCGTTTTGCCTCCATAACACATCTTCTTAATATCTCATTAGGTCCCATATTGTATAGATGTCCAACTATAAGTGAGAAGTCAACATCGCACACTACTAGTTGTTTCTTTTGGGGAATTGTATATTCACTAGGTGCCATTCCTGTTGATAGGAACTGGACTATCTCGATGAAGTGGTCATCAATATTTCTAATGGCCAATAGTTGTGCATCCAACAACGTATCCTCCAAACTGGTCGACTCTTCACCATGTTCCAACCTTGACAAATGGTCAGGGCCTTTGTTCATTCTCCTTGGCTTTACTACGATCTCAAAATCATATTCTTGAAATAGCAAAAGCCATTTGCATATCCTTCCCCCCAACACTGGCTTCTTGACTAGGTATTTCAGCACAGAGTGATCGGTAAACATTTTAAAGTGTCCTCCCAACAAGTAGTGGTGACATTTATGAAATGCATACACCATGGCCAATCCTTCTCTCTTTGTAGTGGTGTAATTAATTTCTACTGTTGATAGCTTCCTGCTAGAAAAGGCTAATGGGTGGTCAATATCGCCTTCTCTCGGTTGTGCTAACACAACTCCTAAAGAAATGGAAGACGCATTGACATGCACATGAAATTCCTTGGTCCAGTCTCGGAAAACCAGAATAGGTGCAGTAACCATTTTCTGTTTCAGTGTGTCGAAGCTCTGTTGGCATTCTTCTGTCCAACTAAATTGACAATCCTTCTTCAACAGCTTCTCCATGGGCATTGTAATCTTAGAATATCCCTAATGAACTTTCTGTAGTAGTCTGTGTGTCCCAACACAGTGCACAAATGTTTAACTGAAGTAGGAGGGGGTAGATCAACTATAATGGCGATCTTGGATGGATTTACCAACAATCCTTTCTTACATACAATATGTCCTAAAAGAACTCCAAATGGTGAAAAGAAAATGCATTTCTTCAGGTTCAAGGCTATTTGGTACTTCCTACATTTATTCAACATTATCCTTAGACATTCAATATGATTCTTTAATAAACTAAAAACATTCCAATCATCAAAATATGCTTCTAAAAATTCATGCAGAAATTCCTTGAATGCTTCGACCACCACCCTGGAAAAGATGGTTGGGGCATTCTTCAATCTGAATGGCATCACTGTATATTGGTATGATCCCCATTCTATTGCAAATGTGGTCTTATGGTGATCTTCCTTGGCAATCCAGATCTGATGGTATCCTAAAAATCCATCTGTAAAGGAATATACTTCCTGGCCTCCCACATTATCTAACACTTCGTTAGTGAATGGTGTAGGTAAGGGGTCATGAAAACAAGCATCATTTGGCTTCTTGAGATCTACACATATCCTGATCCCTCCTATCTCCTTGTCTTGTACCAACATAGGGCTAATCCACTCCGACTCTTTGACAGGTTCTATGATTCCTTCTTCCAACATTCTGTCAAGCTCAATATTCACTTTTTCCTTATATTTAGGGTTTAGTGTGTAAGGCCTCCATTTAACTGGTCTTGCAGCTGGATTTAAATGAATCCTCATATCTCCCATAGGTTTAATTCCCTTCATATCAGTGAACTTGGTTGGAAACAAATCCTAATATTCATGCAGTAACTCTGTAATTTTGTCAATGGTGGCAGCATCCCAGTAATCTCCAACATTTTCAAACTTTGGTGTCTTCTCTGTTCCAATATTGACCTTATTAATCTTGATTGCCTGTCCAATAAATGGTAGCTCAACTCCTGGTCCTTCCACATCTCTTTGAACTTCTGTTTCTGTGATGTTCACCTTCCTAGGATCATCGTCTTCATCAGTATTGATGTTGTATCAGCCTTGCAATTTCTGGAGAGGCGCAGTCCATTCGTCCTCTTCTTGGTCCAAAGGAAGGATATATGCCTCCTAGAATACTTTATGTCTCACAATATGTAATGCTTTATCTACTGAGGGATATTGAATTTCAAATAAGAAGGTAGTTACAAAATTTTGAGTCATACCCTTCCAATCTGTAGTGATGAGGCGCAACTCTGCTTGGAGGTACCAATTGATAGGCATCGTGTCCAGCATGTTAATGAATTTGTGCACCCATTGTTCTTGAGGAATGTTGCTCCAGAATTCCTCACAACTCTGCACATGGTCTTTTGGGAAGCTTCGACCTGTGTACCAAACTTCGCAGCCTTCTACTTGTGCTGAGAACCATGCTATCATCAAGGTACGACACTGTACCCAATCTGTAATGTTAATTTGTGTGCCCTCCACCATCTTGCTGGTGTGGCTTTCAAGGCCTCATACATTTCCAATAATCTATGTTGTATTGGTACACTTTCTTCAAAGTTCGACAAGAAGGTTTCTAAAGGATTCAAACTATCAAAGGTGGGTAAGTTGCTTACTGTGGTGCCAATCCAAAAAACTTCTCTGGTTAATCTAGCACATCTTCTTGTAGATACTTCATACATATTATTCTACCAGTTCTCCAGTGCTTCTTCTAAGTCTGATGAACATGCGCTCTCACTTCACCAGCTTAGGTTCCCATCAGTTGTAGGATTAATGTAGTCCTGTTGTCTGGCTATTAGCTTATATGTATTTTCTAGTGCATATGCGTGGTCTTCTTCTCTGATAGGTTCTGTGTATCACTGACCTTCATCTGGATCTAAGGGTGCAATGACCCTAAGGCCATATCTTTCAAAAGTCATATGTATTTTCTTTAAATCAACCACAGTGGAATTATTGAAAGCCCAATCAATTCCTAACAACGCGGGGTAAGGAAAACTATCATCAACTATTTCAATTACCTCAAAATCTGCAAATGTTCTTACTCCATCAATGTCCACAGGGACATGGTCTAATCTGCCAAAAGGGCTTACAGCTTGTTGATTGGCCATCCTAAGCCTAATAGGGGAATAAATAAACTTCACCTTTCCCATCAGCGCCCAGGTTTTCTTCGTCATGACATTGACCTCCGACCCTAAGTCAAGGACTACATAATCTATCTCATACTCTTATATTTGAGCATTCAAATGTAATTCCTTATTTGTCCTTCTCTTCTTACCGATTTGGTGTACTTCCTTATTCAGTAATGGGTCTATCTTTCCTAGCTCATATTGTCTGATTAAATTTTGTAACTCTTGTACAATCCTTTCATCCTGAATCAACTTAATGCAAGTATATAAAAATTCCACGAGCTTACTTACCTCTTTTCCTTCTTTTGGTGAAGCATACTGATCAAATTCTAGAGGCATTCCATATTCTCTCACTTTTGGTCTTGTCTTTGATGAAGAGCCTTGGTCTCCTCTAAATTCTTTTCTGGCTTCCTCAAATATTTGTCTTTCTTTATTTTCATCAAACATTTGTGTCTTCTTTGTAGCTTTCCTGATTCCTGAATCTTCTGTAGTATTCCCTTGGGTAATTTTGTCATCTCCTGTAACAGTGCCTCGTCTGGTTATAAAAGTGACTCTAGGGTCTTCTCTGCGAGGCTCAGCATATATCAGTTTCACTTGTGGGTTTTGCTGAGGTCCTTGTCTTTCTTGAATCTTAGCTAGCAACATAGGACAATCTTCTATAACATGGTCAAACGAGCTGTAGTAGCTGCAAGTGGTACAAGGGTTTTAACAATCCCTTGCAAGGTATCCTGGTTGTGCGCAGTTATAACAGATTATCTGTCCTCAACCTCGACCCATTCCTCCTCCTCCTCCTCTTCCTCTGAATCCACCATGAGGATTGAAGTTTCCTCTCCCAGGAGAGTTAAACTGCGTAGTGTTTCCTTCTTGCTGTACTTCACCTTGAATATTATATATGTCTCTGAACCTTTCATGCATGATATCGTAAGCCCTACAATCCCTATCATCATTTCCTATAGACTTACAGAATGTATAGTACAAATTTGTAGGTGTCTAAACATACTTTTGCATGTAGTAGCACTCACCAGGGTGATGTCTGTTTCTGCATACCTCGCACCAAGGTAAGGTGACTTGCTTCAAAGGGCTTGGAGCTCCAGAAGCCAAGTATTCATTGAATAGGGGACAATGTTCCTTTTCATGGCCTTCTGATATGCATCTAACACACCAGATGTCTTCTCTTTTATCTTTTCCCTTGTCTTTCTTCATATCTTCGACCTGCAAAGAAAAACTAGTTAGCTGACTCAAGATATGATTCATACCTGAGCTGGATTCTCCCATAGGGGATGATTCTAACTTCATGGAAATCTCCAGTGCCTTAGACTACGAAGCAATATTCTGTTGCATCAGGGGAACTTTGATTTGTGGTAAGAGGGCAACAATGAATCATTCTTTGTTCTGTTCATATGGGATCTGAAAAGTCAATCATCCTGTTAAGGTTTTGAATCTCTGATCGAATTCCCAAACAGGTTCGACCACCTTTTGCTTGATCTCTTTCATCTCTGTGATACAATGTGACTCTGACTTGGGTTTCTTGAACTCTACAATCAGTGCATTCTTAATCTGATTCAATGGATTAGGTTGTGCATGTCCTTGGACAAGCTTCATGTACCAGCTTAGTGCATGATCCCTTAGAGTGGTACTAAACTGGGTTCTTTTGACAGCTTCGTTAGTGACATTTTTAATATTCCATATGGCTTCACATAGGAACCAGTTTTGATCAGGATCTTTAGATCCATCTCGCCTAAAGATAGGAAGCCTCATCTCATTTTCCATAGATCTTCCAAGGGTCCCTGACTGAGTATGTGGTGGATTACTAGTGACAGTGCTCTGGGCACTCTGGTGGTTGGGATTACTTTGATTTCTTAATACTACTGAATAAACAGGAGGGACAACAGTACTTACTTTGATGGTCTATGTAGTTTATGAGGTTTTAGGTTCTCCCCGACGAAGCTCTTTAGATTTCCCTTCCTCTGTCCCAATAGGTTCTGAATGCTCCTCGTTTGTCAGTTTTGCCTCTTCTCCACTGTAGAAACCCTCCTCCCCGTAGTTCTTCTTAAACAGGTTTGCAAGGTGAACTTCTCAGAACACTCTCCCACTGCGCATATTTCCAACTTCTGTATCATTGTCGCTGTCTGAATTCTTGAACATTAGCCTTTCTAGATATGACCAATCTACTATATCTTCAAGATGTTCTTCTCATGGAATAGCATCTTGAGTCTCAACTTTAGTAATTGTAAAACTTTTTCCTCTGGGTCCCTTAAAGAAGTATCTCTCAGCTTGGTTGTATGATTCTACTTTATCAATAGAAAACTCTGTGATGTACCTTCCAATGGTGTTATCAAACCAGTGATCTACTTCTCGTGATACGACATTATCAACTCTATTGACCTTCTTGATCAACTCCGACATCCAAACCATAGGAGGTCTAGATCGGATCTCAAACTGGGTATCTGCTAATCTAGCTAGCCACTCATATAGCTCCTAATGGATTCCCCCAAAGAAAATTTTGTGTATATCAATAAAGATATATTTCTCCAACCAATCCTCTGAACTAATATTAGGGTTCTTTTTCTGGGCTTCATTGAAGTCCTTTTCTTTATCCTCTATCCACTTTTGAGTCTCTGTCTTCGATGGAAACCACCTTGATATTCCCTCAAGAAGATTCATGTCCAGACAACGAAACCATTTTTTGGCACAAGGGAAGACCCAGGGTTCAGCTCCAGGAGCGCACCAACAAGCCCTAACTATTGGCCCTTTCGAAAACACCTGCGAAGCAGATGCAGTCTCACCCAAAGCAGTTATGAGGGGGTTGCAGGACAAAGATGTCTACAACCAAAGGCAAGATCAAGTGGATTTAACACAAGAACAACACAACATTCATATATCACTTATCAGCATAGATCTATTTTTCACATCTACTTATCAGATCTAAAACAATAATGCAATCACAGCATATCAATGACAAAGATAAAATACCAATCACACACAACACAAGATGTACGTGTTTCACCCTCTCTCTAGGGCTACGTCCACATAACTGTGCTATAATATATTAAGGTAAAGCATGCAGTTCTTGTCTGCGCTCTTAGCTAGCAGATCTTCCTTCTTCTCCTCTCTTTCTCTCCCCTCCTTGTGCACATAGATGCAGGGTTGATCTTCGCACCCAACTGAATTTCTTACAATACCAGAAGGCTCTCACCCTTAGCACTTCTCTCTCACACAACAACAATCACTCATGACAACAATACCACTAGATTGACAATAATATTGTACCAACCCAAACTAGGTCTTTATGACCTTTATTTATACATTACAATAGCTCACCGACATCCTTAGGCCTGTCTTTCCTTCCTTATCGCGTGGTGCTCCAAAGTATCCAACGGTGGCTTTTTCCGCTTGCTGAGTTGTCCATGATCCTTCTTTCTTGCTTATCTTTCATCCCCGATCTCCTCATTCAACAACTTGCTTTGCTCCGTCTTTTCTGCTTTTTTTCTCACTTCGACCCAATAACAGTCACTGTGTATTCCACGAAGTTCACATTCTCCCTTTTCTTCCTTGATATTCTCTTGCTTCCATAACCAAGGGCCAACAATGTTGTAAACTTTCCTGTCGTCGAGTTTGAAGTCGCTAAACTTCAACGTTGCAATATTATCTTGGTCTGTGCGAACTGCATGTATCCCCTTCGAGAGGTACGCAGTGATCAAGGCATACTCAAAGTCTTTGGGAACACTATCTCAATTTATTGCGTCGCTTAGAGGTGGTAGATAGGTGGGTAATATTCTCAAAATCAACTTAGAATTCCCGAGATCATCCCTATACTGAGTTCTCTTCTCATCTAATGGTCGAGATAGTCCGGATTGAGTAGTTGACGGAGAGGCTAGCATACCTCTTGTGGATGATTCTTGTACACCTGTGGATAATCCTCTCTCCGACATGACTCTTTCAGTCATCAGGTCAAGGAGTACTTATGTCACTGATTCTTTGACTGCGTTGAGTTCCTCGGACATACGTGCTCAGGATTAATTAGATCGAGGTCAAATTAACTTAGACACTGCACTAGAATAAACAACAATAGTGAAATTATCACTATATACAATTCACTTAGTCTGTGGGCTTAAACTCTTGGTTAGCAAAGGTGTTCTCGATGTGTGGCGCGATGGGATAAATAGGTAACTCGAAAATGGGTCTCTTGCAATGGGTATGAAGCCTTCATTAACTCTATTCGGTTCATTATGGAATGGTCTAATGGTCTGGTGTCGAGTCTTAAATGCCTTTCCACCCATTCGGGGTGATAGTCGAACGATTATAATGTCCCCAACTGCTATATTGCGTCGCCACAGCGAAGTGCCATGTGTCGCTATTCTGATATCCCACCAAAGCTCTAATTTTGCAATTTTTCTGTCTACGAAGTTCCCTCTGGAACTTTCTGCAACTTTTCAATCTTAGCCCTCTTCTTACATAGCTTTTTGGCCTTCTTTCCAGTGAACTTCGTCTTGGTAGTCCTTTTCCCATTCTGATTCGTATCTTCTTTTGACATAGTCACTGTGCACTGTTGAGATTCTTGCCTAGGACTTAGGGGTAATACCTCATATTTATTTGGGATGGGTACTTCAGTCTCCTGTGGGTCTTCTAATGTTCTTGTAGCTTCGACATTTGAGTGTCTAGTGTTAAATAGCTCCGATTTGTTCTCCTGTTCTTCAATCAAGTGTGCGATCCTTCTGGTCATGAAATATTTTAACTCTTGCTTCTTATGCTCTAATACTTCTTCTTCTTCCTTTTTTCTGACTCGATCTCTGTCAATCCAAGGTTTTCCTATTAACATGGTAAATGGGGCGTTGTCCTAAATAAATTTAATAATCTCAAAACCTTCTTCTGTCGAAGTTCCATTTGCACTCATAGGTATCTGAGCAAGCCTTCCACATAGGTTTATCAACTTTCCTATGAATAACCCTATTCCTCCTAATGATGGAATCATAGCAAGCCTCCCTATAGCTTCCCAAGTTCTCAGTGTCATGATATTCACCTGTTTCTCTTCATCCAGAACACAGTCAATGTCGAAGTCTCCTATTCTTTCTTCGATGCATTCTTTTTTTTTGAATATCTCTGATAAGCTGATATGTCGGTGGTCATTCAAGGTTTCTTTCATCTGTAAAAATACTTTCTCTAATTCTTTATGGGATTCTGCTATTTCTAGATCTGCCTTAGGGTTTTCTTGGTTCAGATTCATTCTTTAGAGCTTAGCAATCATTCTAGGACAGTCCAACACTTCATGGTCCATAGATTTGAAACAAAGACAGCTAGGTCTTCTTCCAGGGCATTCCTTAGCAAGATGCCCTCATCTTCTACAGATGTAACAGAGGGTTAATCCTCTCTTTCTTTTAAATGATCCCCATCTTCTTTTGTACTGCACGCTAGGAGCATAGGAGCTAACCTGCAACAAATTCTTTCTAGGATCCTACATCCATTTGTTAGTCCAAACATTCTTTCTATGCATAGGTATAACACATATTTCACTATTCTTGTAAGATCTATTAATATCAAATCTTCCTTCATCTATCAATACCCTAGTTTTCAAACTAGGACAGACTCTATTAAACATACATAGATCCATACTCTAGAAACAAAAATTTCACTTATCTTACTTCTACAGAGCACAAAGCTTCCAGATCTAAAAAATTTCACTATTCTTACCTTTATCAGAGCACAAAGCTTGCAAATCTTATCTCTTTTAATCAGAAATTCTCACTTTTACCTTTCTTAGAGCACAAAGCTTTCAGATCTTGATTCTTTCCTTTAGATCCGACCTCTTTTCTTCAGATCGGGCTTCTTTCTTTTAGCACAGAGTTTTATAAATTAAGTAGAATATTGTGCACTAGAGCGACATATCTATGCACAGAGTTTTCACAATATTTAGGACGAATATTTGCACAAAGATTCTTCTTTCTCAGTTCCCAGCAATCACAGTTTAAGTCCCGACAATGGAACCATTTGTTGGCATAGGGATAGACCCAGGTTTCAACGTTAAAACAATGCACCAACAAAACCCTAACTACCGGCCCTTTCGGCAACACCTGCGAAGCAAATGAAGTCTCACCCGAGGTAGAGGCAGGGGTGGTTGCGAGACTCAGGTTTTTGCAACCTTAGATGAGACACAAATCTGTGATTATGATACTTAATAGAGCACTTAGCACCGTCGGATCCTCAATATGAAATCGATATCTACTTTGTCGATAAAACAGAGCTTCGCAACATTCACATTGATCTAATGTAATTAAGCACTTAGCACAAACAGATGGAGCAGATCTAGCAAAAGAAAGCACTAAGCACATTCATAGAAGTCATATCTAACATTCATAACACAAAGCATAAACAAATCTATATATCTTATATCAAATCACGTAGAAAGATAAGTTATAAACACATCAAGACAAGCACAAAGTGGAACAACACAGTGTTTACGTGGTTCACCCCCACCCTAGGGCTACATCCACCAACTCTTCTTCTTTATTGTCTTGAGTCAATTGGTTACAAGCACAAAGCCTCAAAACCCTACTTTGCCTAGGACAGGAGATTTGCGCACCTCGCTAGATCCTCCTTCCTTGCGTTATAGACCAAATCACTCATAGCCTATTACAATACCTTGCACCTAGCTCTGCAAGTCTCTCACAGTATGCACAAAGAATCTACACACCATACTTGGACGTAGCACTTAGCTATCTTGCATACACCACATAGATGCACCACTACTTCTATCTAGCCTAAGCATATATTTATATATTACAAAATAGGCCTAAACATGGGTAAACCCATGGGCCAACATCCCATTCTCGTTACATGTTCCCAAAAACCCAAAAAGGACCCAAAACGGGGTCGAGATCCCATGATCTCCACTTCGTCTTGCGCTCCTCCTTCGATAGGCTGTCGAAGTCCCAAAATAGGTCAACCTGATCAAGAATCTCCCAAAACTTGGTCAAGGGCCAACACTTGGCCTTGTAGGGCCCATTTTCCAATTTCCTCTTCCCCTATTATTCCGGCCATGGCTACCTCTGTTGAAGAAGGTCATTCCTATATGCATTATTTATTAGCAACTAGTTTCTTCAACAAACCATACATGACATCTCTTTAAATATGAAACAAAGTTTGGCTCAACAACATATCACACTCATGAAATCCAATCCATAAAAATCATTTAATGCATGTCAATGAGCATGGGGTGAATAAGGGTTCTGGGATATATGAGGGATTGTATTGACCGAAAAGTGGTAAAATGAAGGTGGGTAGATCATGATTACTACTCAACAAATCATCAAACAATCAACTGTGTTGTAATAACAAAACATATCAACTATAACTCATCCCTGTGCCATCCTTCAATTGCTATAATATAGAGTTTTCATTTAACTATAATTTAATTTTAAGAACAGGGCATGGATAGTGAATCTGGGAAGGTGAGGGGATTTGTAATGTGCAGAAAAGTGAGAGAATGGTAGGGAAATAATGGATATTGTTCATAAAACAAATCGGGTAAAACATAACTCTGTACTAAACTTAATACAAAAAATACCAACACCATATCAATACACACTATGTACCGAACTATTTGCTATCACAACATTTAAATTTCTCAAAATTCTCAATTTAGAACAATTTTTGCAATCATAAACAACTTTTTATTCAACAGTCCTGTTTTTTTTTTTTTTTTTTGTTAATTGGTCCGGACCTTCTTGGCATCGGGATTGACCTTTGGCTTGAGAAACCGCAACTCAGGGGCATCTAAGTCGTCAAAATCACCCGGGTATCGCACCCGGCCTGAGCCACACCAACCCTTAACATGGTTGGATTTTTTGTCCCTGCAAGTTTCGAACCGGTAACTTTTAAACAAGGAGTGGCTTAACAACACACTCCATCACCGACTTTCCTACACCTTGGGGACTTATTCAATAGTCCTGTTAATAAAGTGCTTGGTCTTTAATTTCTTTTCTTTCCTTTTAAGCATTTAACGAAAACACACAACAACATTGTTGCAACTCTATCCCATAATGCATCACTATAAAAATATCATACACTGTCTATCAATGCATAATCAACCAATTAAAACATATGCACAGGTCCCTTTCCAAATCAAACAGACTTCCAAACATGCCCGATTACACACTTTATTCACTATATCAACAAATAAGGTTTTGCAATGAAACCACAGTCCTCATAAAACTTCGAACCTCATCACTGTCAATGTAACTATTTCCAATATGCACAATGATTCAATAATATACGCATAGTGAACATAATGAAATACACATAGTCACCATTTCCATAATCATCTATGACCTTGATCGAGCTTAGTGAAAGACATAGGAATATCCAATTTTCAATCAAGACAATGTTGTAAGAACACAGATATCGGGAGTATAATGAAAAATAGGCAGCCCTTGACTGCATGTTATTACTCATTCCAAATCAAAACCTTTCGAAAAATTTAACATAGAAAGACGAGATAGGAACTCGATGAAAAATTTCATAACCAATCCACTTAATAACCAACCTTTGACCACCAAGAATATGCGTGACAGGAGAAAGAACAATTGGAGATTCAATACGGGCTCTGTCACAACAAATAGAAGGATACAATCAAGGGCATTCTCATTCAACAATAGCACAGAGAACTGGAGGTCCTTAGAGGCATATCAACCACAGGAAAAGACCCTTTGATACAAGCATAATATAAAACCACAGGGTTTCTTATAACTCTTGGTCTGGGTAATGGAACAAGAATTAGCCACAGAGGAAACAACGATGGGTAGGGTAGAAAAACGATGCACATAGTGTGTTTTACGTTTGCATAGGAGAAGTGAATGTCCACTGAACAATGACAGTTACCAAGAGCATACAAAGGTATAACCTCTGTTGATTTTCTTAGGAGTCGAACCATTTGACAACAATACCAGTGAGGATGCATAACATCGAGGCACAAATCATATTACTCCTTAACCATATGGTATATATCAACAGTATGGCCACCCTAAGACCACTTTTTGAGATACTTTGGTGTCAAGAAACTCATCCCATGACCATGACTCTAGTATGAAAAATACACAGCAACCAAATGGCTATCTGAACACGACTGGACATGATTACCCTCATGACTATGAGGAAGAAACCGACAATAATACACCGAGAAAAAACCCTCCATCGTTAAAACACAGAGTGTTACATAACCAATATTCATTTAAAAAATACACAGAGACCCACCACGATTTTAACCAACAAAGAAACCCACTAATGCACAATTCAAAAAACCAATTCTTTTGCTTGCAATACGAACAATTACACAGTCATTCCAGAGAGAAGAATCATGCATTTACACATTTGCAATTATCAGGAAAACACAAACCCAAGCATTACTGAGCCATTGTTTGTTCATACACAAAGAGTAATTCATGGATGGGATGAAAAATAACCATACCTATAACAAAGAGATTAAAAGGGCGAGCTGGCCAAGCATTTTCTTCCCAATCCTGAAATGCGGAGCTTAACCACCAACATACTGAAATGCAAAAAAGAACCATACTAGGGTGATGGCCTGATGGAGGGAGTATGGAGTGATGTGCATTTACTGCACGTCGCTTCCATCTCCTATCCTATTCAATTCCGAAGTACAAGACAACCAACACTCACCATATCATTTAAACAATGTAATAAATTTCCAAACCATTGAAATCTGTGACGATATTCCTTTCCCAATGCGCCACCCAAAACATTCACGTTAACCTTTGCCAAGCTCTTCATGCCATACCATATGCATTGCAATATTATATGTGCCCATAATAATCAAATGAAAATCGCATAGCCACTAACCAAGAATATAATAGTTAGGACTAACACTAACACCTTTTCATATGCATATAATCCTTAACATAACTCAAACATAGATCCTTTCCTTTTAGGACTTTTTTCATACGTTTCTTTTCTTTGTTTTGATTATGGTATTACTAACATTTTTCTTGTGTGCATGTGGCTAGGTAGTGGATCACGATGATTTGTGACATGATCAAGTCATAGAAACTGTAAATATATGCCCATCAAAACATAAAATGAATGCTTTGAATTGAACAAACATCCCATAAAATGTATCATCCACCTGTTATCATGTCAAAATGAAACCAAGATTGCATTTTCAACCATATAGGATTGTGTAAGCAATGTCGAAACAACAACATCAAATGTGTGATATGTCTATCTTTGAGCCTCTAGACTACAAGGGGGTCCCACTTACTAGTATTATATTATTATCATAGTTTAAATAATAGGGTTTTAGCAATACTTTGCGGGTGAAATTCCTCGTTACAATTTTAATTGTCAACACCGGGGAGCTAGGAGTGGCATGAACATAGAGGATTACATAGTCACTCATTGCATTGCAGGGACCGAGAAGGTAGGGAGCCAACTCCTAATTAGAGAGATCAACAATTTGAGTCTCAATATTGTTGTCTTGGTGTTGACACAGATCACAGGATCGACCTCTTTGCACCATGCATCGAGGCCACTTATGTCCTATTCAATGGAGTGATTGTGACCCACGGTTTATGACTGATGCACCTCACTGCTGGCCAACATGAAGAGCCAGCTGAAAAACTACAAACTCGGTAGAAAGAGGAACTTCGGGTTCACTACTATCCTTTGTAGTTTTTTCTTAGAGTGGGTTCTAGGCTTGGGCCCTAGAGTTGAGATTTTTCTACATGGACCTCATGATCTATCCATGGCATGATGGACCGAGGTGATGAGACAACAGGGGGGTGGTAGGGTGCCAACACCCTACAATGATGATTTTTTCTTCCGGTGGATTCAGAAGGTGATGGCTCCGGGGGACTACCCTTACGCAGGGATTGACTTCAAAGGATATTTGGACATGCCGTTACCACCAGGTTCTGCCTACGGAGACATAGCTATGCCAAATTTTTTTGAATATTTCATTTTTTTGTATTTTTGGATGATGTCAAGTACTAACTAAACATGTGTGTGATGCAGACGTGGGTCCACGACGGTCGGACTATCTTCCACGACACCAGTGGAGGCACTGGGGGGATGACCCGATGAGAGGGGACGTTGATACATTTCTTCAAAACGTGCAGGGCAACTTGTCTCATTTGACGCAAAGGATTCCCATGGTTAAGGTGGAGGATCTATCATAGGCGATGCAGTGACAGGTGGTAGGTGTGCCCCATGCTTGGGTATGACTCTTTCGATGTCTCGCAAACACCATAGTATACTATCATGACAATCATCCGGTGCCATGGGTATAGATGTCGTGATTATTGTATGATCGACCGTATATGTATATTGAGGGTGTTAGCCCCAATTTTGTACTATAACATCATTTTTTTGGAGAGATGAAATATATATAAAAACATTGATCTTCGAATTTACTTATGTTACAATGTGTACATTGATGAAAGTGGTTTGTTTTCTTTAGTTATGTGACAAATGCCAATCTAAAACAAAATTATCATATGCATCGGATACATAATTAGAACTTCTAGTTATGTGATGATAAGTATTAAAATCAAAATGTCGTTCCAAAATTCATATCCATAAGAATCGTTGGAGTAGAGTAGGGTCATGCACATGGTAATTGTCGTTCAACTAAAATACTACTAACTGGGAGTACAGGAAAACTTCTAAAGAGTGAATACCATGTGAAATGACATCGCACAAAATTTCTATAACAACGCTATATTCAACCACATTATTCATGGATGGACCTAGGCAAACACCACCTGAAGACACTAGTAGACCCTCGGGTGAGTAAACAACCCAAGCAACAGAAGCCAAGTTCCGTGTATGATGACTGACCCTGTATGCGAATCCTAAGTAGACCGAAGACTCCATTGACATCTACCAACCAAGGATAAAATGATAAGAAAGTTGAAGATAAAAACAAAGGGAAAATATATATACACTAAATACATTAGTATACAAAGAATTATGTTCAATCTTGGGGCTCAAGCATAATATCTTTTCAAATATAGCTCATTACTTAGCTCAACCAACATGTTCCCTTCATAATATTCTATTTCATGGTCTCCTTTACTAAGAAGCGTCACACGATATAGGGACCATCCCACATGGGTTTGAACTTTCCTGCCCCCAGTGTTTCTTTGACTTGATCATATAGAAGGACCAAGTCACCCTCAATGTACTGTTGATGACAGATAGACTTATCATATTGGACCTTGACACGTCTTTTATTTGCTATGATAGTCGTGGAGGCATCTTGACACTGCTCATCTAGACTCTCTAGGTGTACGAGGCGTTGTTTGAGATTGGAAGTGTCAGGTAGGAGCACAACTGTCAATCTAAGAGAAGGGATTTCACATTCAATAGGTAAGATCGACTCCACACTGTGCACTAACTAGAAAGGAGAAAAACCGATGGAATTTTTAACCGAGGTTTGGTATGCCTAAAGTGTTGGGTAAAGTATGATATTCCAGTCATATTTGATCTGGTTGACAGTTTTATGCAAAATGGTATTGAGAGACTTGTTTACAGCCTCTACTTGTCCATTTTCCTGGGGGTAGTAAGGGGAAGAATGAGCATGTCTAAACACTAGTTTCGATGCTAATTCTTTCATCATTTCATTTTGAAAGTGACTGCCATGACTGCCATGATCAATGACAATCTCACTTGGGATTTCAAACATGGCTATAATTTGATTGAATACGAAGAAGGAAGCAGTCTTACCATTAGATTTAACTATAGGCATGGCCTCATCCCACTTAGTAAAGTAATCTACAACCATGATAATATGTTGATGCCCCTCAACCAAAGTTGGGTCGCAATATGTTATCACATGCAGTTGTTCAGGGTCACAGTTGATAGCTATGAGCACAGGCAAGTGGGAAAGTGAAGTTTGTAGCAGTCGATATCCCATGTGCAGTTCAATGTAGCGCTATCTCCAAGCGCAGTTGGAGGGATCCCATAGTTGGAAGGAGGATAAAGCTTTGGCAGTGGCACTAAAATAGGCGGCTCTCCCAGATCACAGATCACGATCAGATCAATGAACTCAAATCATTTAGGGGTCGCCACATGCTCGGGTGTTAAAAGGCCTTGAGCGGGCCGAAATCCTAACCATAGTTTTATGGGGAGGCTATGTGGTGGAAGAGGGTTCATTTTGTGCCCGAAAGTGGTGTGGGTCCAAACCGCTTTTGACGGCCTTGAAATCACGTGTGCTTATGATGTTGTATCCAACAACGACAGGTGGTTGCCCGATAGTCATCCCGCCGCGCCAATCCCGAGAAGGATTCATTTAATGAGGAAGGAGTGGTAGTTTAAACCTCATCTCATTCCATAAATAGAAATCTTATAATCTATGGCCGAGGAGGAAGAACTGTGAGCCCGAGGTACCACGATGGAATGTTTCTTCTTCCAGGCCCATACTGATCCAAGTTTGCATCTGACAGGAGGAAACACGTGAATTCTTGGAAGTTGTGAACTGATCCGATTATAAATAGACCAGTTCTAGATTTTGTTAAGGTCGTCAAGTGGTTGAGAAAATCTCCCTATTTTGTAATATTTTGGTAAACAGAGTTGTTCTCGGGTTTTGTATGAGACTTGATACTTTTGCATTAATAGAAGTTAGTTTCTTTCATCATCTTGTTTAATCTATGTTGAAACACTCGTGCATGGAGGATCCAAACGAGGGTTGTAGTTGTATTGTAATGTAGGTTTGATTACAGTACGGTTGTGACCAGTTTTAGTATTTTCTTTGTTACCTTGTTTCTTCTTATGCTGAAATTCTCTTGCATGGAGGATCCAAACAAGTTGTTATAGTCGCATAGTAATGAAGGTTTGATTACTATGTTGTTGTTACATATTTCAGTGTCTGAAACTTATGTTCAAGATTTCTCTTGTGCTTGAGTTTTTGTTCACCAAGTTGCTTGAAGGCCAGATGCCCATGGCAGACTTGTCCACCTTTCTCACTAAGTCTTCCTTCTTCTCATATTTAACCTTAAACCACTGACTGAAGTTAATAAGGACCTCATTTCCCTATGCATTTCTTGTCCAGTTCCTGTGTTAAGACATTCTTGTACTGAGCTTTGTCCATTTGACCTCCATTCATAAACTTACCTCCAAAAACATTTTGATGGGTACTGGGGTTATCCTCTTGCAATATGAGGGTGACTCTCAGTGCTAACATTCTTGGCATCATTGCTGGGGAATGAATTGAAGACATTTCCATGGGATAGAACAATAAAGAAATTATGATTTTGAAGGTGCATCAGAAATCAGTACCTTGAAGATTGCATCTTGCACCTGGAAACTCCATTGTTTCAATTGTGGCTCCCAAAGGAAGACACATGAGGTTTACTCCAAATACTCCTCTAGCAACACCTGAAGCTGAACTATAAAAAATTATCAAGAAAGGAAAGACCTCTCAAGAAGGGCTTTCAACTGTTGTACCAGGTGATTCTGGTAATTTACATGATTCTTATTTTAAAACTCCAGTAGTTGTACGTAATTCTCCTTTTATACCATCTACTGAAGTTTCCAGAAGTTTATATTTTGAAATATTTCCTGTTGAATTTCCCCTTCTAGTCTTCATTTAGAAGGAGAAATTTTTGACACCCTTGTTTCCCTTGATATTGTAAAGTGGTTTGGACCTAGGATCTTAGAATATTTTCCCAATTTGGGTTTTCCTACTCCTCTTACCGTCAAAGTTGTTGTATCTAAAGAGGGGGAAACTTATTTTCCCTTGAACCCCATATCATTCTCCTCCAATACTCAGTCTTTTCCCCTTTCCTCTAGAAATACATCTCCAATCCTATTGGTCCAAACTCCATCTCCCCTTGGTTCTCCTACTATTCTTATCCCAATGGCAGGTGTTAATCCTCCTAGAAACAAAATGGAAGCCATAGTGGCTGCTAGGTATGCCCCTCTTGTTTTACCTCAACCTATGAATGCTTTCCCAGCTGGAGACTACCTTAAGTACATGCCCAAGTTCACAGGGGAGGAAGACATAATTGTAAAAGAACACCTTTCATCTTTTTATAGTTATGCAGATAATCATAACATTGAAAATGAAGATGTGTGGATCAGATTTTTTGTATAGAGCCTTAATGTTGGGGCAAGGAAATGGTTCATGGGATTAAATCCTGGATCTATTGTTGGGATTGAAGCTCTGGATGATTCATTGCTGAGGAATTGGGGGGAGAAAAAATATTTTCTTTATTACATTATAGAGTTTGGGTCACTTAAGAGAGAAGAGGGGGAATTTGTTTCAAACTTCTTAAAGAAGTTTAAAAAGATGTACAATAATATTCCCACTGAAATAAATCCTACACAAACCTCTGCCAAGATTACTTATGACAACGCTTTTAACCCTGAGTTTTTCCTCTTGTTGAGAGAAAAAAGAGCTACCTATTTAGCTCATATGCAAGATGCAGCCCTTGAATTAGAGTCTAATATATTGGCAAATGGCAAGCTTAGGAATAAATATGATAGAGATGGAAGAAGATGTAGGTCTGAAGCTTCAACCTTTGATTCCTCTGCTTCCCGCCCTTAAGTGGATGAGTTGAAAAAACTAGTAAAATCGCTTTCTGCAGAAATGGAGAAATTGAATTTTGAAGGAAGGCAGAGCTATAGGAACCCCCAAAATGTTGATAATAGGGGTAATTTTAGAAGACCCAATAATGCCCCTCGGATCATCGAAATAGATCAAAAAAATAGGGATAGGGATGATAAAAAAATCCAAGCTCTTCTCCAAAATAACCTTGTTACTGATGAAGAAGGAGAGGAAGAAGATGCAGATCCTGAAATCCATTTCCTTGGTGACACCTCTTCATCCCCTCATTTAACCCAATATGCATATGAAAAGTCTCTCATGGATAGCCAACTAAATGAGTTGAGCAAAGGGGAAAGGACCGATGACATCCAAAATATACAACCTAAGGTCCAAGAAGAAAGAGGGAAATCCTGACATCCCTGATCATCCTACTATAACAAAGAATCTTGTTAAGAGTGTGGAAACTAGAAGCAAATAAAAAGAGGAAAAAAACCCTCAGGCCGTGGTTAAGATCCCTACCCCAGAAGTTAAGAATATTCTAAAGCCTCCCTCCTCTTTTATCTTTGGGAATGAGATTCAAAATATTAAAATCCCTGTACCTTTCTTGGATCTAGTTAAGAATGAGGATTTCAAAAGGTATCTTTCCAAAATGTTGCATCCTGAACCTTCATCTCATTCCAAAGACTCAATCAAACTCCAAGATGAAGAACCAGTTGTCATACTGGGACCTTTGGTAGATGAAAGGGATGATTGTTCCCCTCCTTTCTATACATCATTGAACATTCATGATAAAGTGTTGCACAATTGTTTGATGGATTCAGGGGCATCTCATAATCTCATTCCTAATACTATCATGTATGAGCTTGGGTTGGAGGTTACAAAAACCTACCATGACCTATACTCATTTGATTCCAGGAAGGTGAAGTGTCTTGGGGTTATCAAATATTTGGTTGTTTCCTTATTCCAGCTGCCAAAGAAAAGTGTGGTCATGGATATTGTGATGGCTGATGTCCCCCTTAAGTTTGGGATGCTCTTGTCTAGATCTTTGATGAAAACACTAGGGGGACTTTACAGATGGATCTTTCATATGCCACCATTCCTGTGTTTGGGGGAGAACATAGAAGGCAGTATAGGGAAGCACAACTTGCATACATTATCCGTGAAGAAGCAAATCCTACCAACCACCCCATTTTTTTAGTTGATACTGATTTAGGAACCAGTATGTTACAACTCACTGATGCTCCTCAAACACCTATTGAAATCAAAAATCAACCTATCACCTCTTGGAAAGATCCTCCTCCCAATACCTATGTTTGGAATATTTTTTTTTTATGGAGCCTCCTCTAGGGAGAGTGTTGGTGCTGGGGTAGTCTTCATTTCCCCTGCTCAAGAGACCATATCCCTATCTTACAAGATTGAATTTGAAACAACAAACAATGTGGCAGATTATGAGGCTCTTGTTTTGGGTTTGGGGGCTGCTAAAGACATGAAGGTTGAAGAACTAGTAGTGTTTGGAGATGGTGAGTTGATTGTTCATCAAGTCAAAAATATGTATCAAGCTAAGCACCCTAGGTTGAAGGCCTACATAAATGAATTTTGGGATCTTTTTGATAGTTTCTTCTTGGATTTTAATATCTCATTTGTTCCAAGAGAGGAGAACATTGTGGCGGATTCATTGGAATTTTCAGCAAGTAAGTTTAGGGTTCCTTTCCCCCCCAAACTCAAGCATGATGTGGAAATAAAGTATAAACCCTTTATTCTTGAAAATGTCAAACATTGGAAGGTTTTTTAGGATGATCTTGAGATAAAAATATTTCTTGAGACTGTGGATGAATTTTCTGCTTCACATATTGATCAAGATCAGGATATTGAAGAAAGCCCCCATGTTGATATTTTTCTAGATAAAATTGTTGACCATCATATTGTTCAGTTAACCAGTAACCATATTCCAAACAGACTTGTCCCCTTGGAGAGATTGTTTGAAATAAATGATGTTGTTGTGAAGGTTAAAAGTTCAACTGAATATATTGACATGACTGAATGCAATTTAGGAACAAAGGAAGATCCAAAATATGTCAAATTGTCTAACAACTTGTCGAAGGAAAAAAGGGACGAGTATGTCAATATTTTGAGAGAGTTTGCAGATGTGTTTTCATGGAAATATGAATATCTAAGGACATATGAAACAAACATTATTGAGCATAAGATTCCTTTGAAAGAGGAGTCCAAGCCATTTAGGTAGAAACTCAGACAGATAAATCCCATGTTGTTGCCTATTATGGAAAAAGAAGTGAAAAAGTTGTTGGATGCCAAAATCATCATCCCTTTGATATATTCATAATGGATGGCTAACTTAGTTCTCATGAGGAAGAAAAATGGGGAAATCAGGTTATGTGTTGATTTCAGGAATTTGAACATGAGCTCCAAAAACGATAACTACCCCTTGCCAAAGATGGAGCACATTTTGCAGAGAGTGACTGGTTCATCTAGGATGTCAATGATTGATGGCTTCTATGGCTACAATCAGATCTTTGTCCTACCTAAATATAGAGAGAATTAAACCTTCACTACTCCTTGGGGCACATTCATATATGATAAAATTCCCTTTGGATTAATGAATGCAGGAGCAACCTTCAAGCGAGCCATGGACATTGCCTTTATTGGGGAGAAATACAAATTTGTAGTCATCTATCTGGATGACATTACAATGTTCTCAAAATATGACAAAGATCATTGTCATCATTTGAAGAAGGAGGGTAAATTATTGGGGAATACTGTGTGAGAAGAAGGGGTAAGAATTGATCCAAGCAGAGTAGAGGCCATCCGGTCCTTATCTTTTCCCAGATCCAAGAAAGAGGTTTAGTATTTCTTGGGTAAAATCAATGTTCTAAGCAGGTTCATCTCTAATTTCATTGAGTTGGTTAATCACATTACAACATTTCTTAGAAAAGGAAGTGAGGTGAAATGGACGGTTGAGTCCATAAATTCTTTTAGCCAAATCAAAAGGGATTTGACTGAAGCAACTATTCTCATCATCCCTGATTATTCTAAGGAATTTCTGATATTTTCTTTTGCCTCATCTGATACATTGGTTGTTGTTTTGCTACAAAAAAATACAGAGGGGTTAGAGAAGCGTATTTCCTTTTTCAGTAGAGCATTGAGGGATGCAGAAATGAGATATGACATCATGGAGAAGCAGACATATGCTTTGGTCAAAGCCCTCAAGGCTTTCAAAATATATGTTATGCATTCAAATATTGTTGCATATGTTCCCTCATCCTTAGTAAAGGAGATTTGGGCACAACCTTACATAGATGGGAAGAGAAGTAAATGGATTGCTAAAATTCTAGAATTTGACCTGGAAATGAAACCCAATAAATTGGTGAAAGGCCAAGGTTTGGCCAGGTTGCTGGCTGATTCAAACTGCAAGGCTTTAGGGGTTAATTTCATGAACATAAACTTAGAAAATCAGCAAGTTGAGATTGCTAATAAAGACTCTCATGTCATCCTCAACTTGGCAGAATGCACCTGGTATAAAGACATCATATATTTTCTGCAAAAGTTGTGGCCTCCTGATGGTTTAGACAAGAACAAGGTAAGAGCTTTGAAACTAAAAGCAATCAAATATTGTCTCATTGATCAGGTTTTATATTGGAAGGATCCTTTGGGAGTTCTATTGAGATGTCTAGATCCACAAGAGGCCCAAAGAGCTATGACAAATTTTCATGATAGCTTATGTGGGGGACATAATTTCTGGAGGACCACAACTTATAAGATCCTCAAAGCTGGTATTTTTGGCCCAACCTTTTGACTAATGTTTGTGCAAATATTATATCTTGTGTTAAATGCCAAACGTTTTCTGGAAAGAAGCAACTCAAATCTTTTCCTTTGAAACCTATGGTGGTTTCTGGACCTTTTCAACAGTGGGGTCTTGACTTCATTGGATAAATCCAATGATATTATAATTACAAATGATTACAGTCAGAGAAATCTTTATGTAAAACATTCATTTTACCTATCAATTAAGCATCAAAGAAAAATCCTCACATCAAAATTGATATGATGATCACAGTCATAACATATGGAAAAGAAAATCATGAACAACATCTAAATAATGAATACAATGGAACACAATATGTCATTGAGACTAAAGCTATACAACACATCGATATTCCAATATAAGAGAAACAAAAAGTAAATGAGACAACATTCACATTG
>JASDQU010508245.1:82626-102767 GCA_032191745.1 Picea mariana
AAGGAGAAGCATAGTGGTGGATTATCAGGACATTTCGGTCATGATAAAACATTCACGAAGTTGAGCGAATCATATTTTTGGCCAGGGATGCGAGCGGATGTCAAGAGTTTTGTTGACAGATGCAGGGTATGCCAGCATTCGAAGGGAAGGAAGCAGAATGCAGGTTTTTATCAGCCATTGCCCATACTAGAGAGGCCATGGGAGGTGATAAGTATGGATTTCGTATTGGGTTTACCGAGGACACAAAAGGGTGTTGATTCCATCTTTGTGGTCATAGACAGGTTTTCTAAGATGGCACATTTTACCCCATGCCAGAAGACCAGCGATGTGACGCATATCGCAAATTTTTTCTTCAAGGAGGTCATTCGACTTCATGGATTGCCGAAAAGCATAGTTTCGGACAGAGACACGAAATTCATAGGGCATTTTTGGAGGACCTTATGGAAGAAGCTAGGAACTAACTTGGCATTTAGTTTTTATTATCATCCTCAGACGGATGGACAGACAGAGTTGGTCAACAGAAGTCTGGGAGACTTGCTGAGGAGCTTGGTGACAGAGCACCATAGCAGCTGGGATAACATATTGCCACAGGAAGAGTTCGCATACAACGATTCAGTGAATCGGAGCACTGGGAAAAGTCCATTTCAGGTTCTATATGGGATGCAGCTGAGAGGATTTTTTGAACTGAGGGATTCAGAACAGACTCCAACTAGCAGCGCTAGTGCAGAAGAATTTACTGAGGCAATGAAGGAACTTCACGACCGAGAGAAGCAATGACTGATAGATTCAAATCAGGAGTACAAGCGCAGAGCAGATCAGCATCAAAGACAGCTTCAGTTTGAATTTGGTGATCTAGTTCTGGCACATTTAAGGAAGGAAAGGTTCCCAAGGGGAACATACAATAAGTTGAAAATGAAGAAAATCAAACCATGCAAGGTCTTGAAAAAATTCGGAGAGAATGCTTATGAGATCGAGTTGTCGGATGGCATCGGAATATCTCTGATATTCAATGTCGTAGATTTATACCCATCCAGGGCTGGAGAAGTAGAGACTTCCACTGAGCAACCAATGATCCAGTGGGTGAAGTAGATTCCAGTAGTAGAGAGGTCGCAGATGGAGTGCATACTGGACAAGAGAGTGGGTAAGAAGACCAGAAGAAAAGAATTATGAGTATCTGGTCAAGCGAAAGAATCACCCAGTGGAAGATGCCAGCTGGGAGACTGAAGTAGAGATTCAGAAGCATGGACAGACCATGTAGGAGCTCATGGACAGGAGCCCATGAAAGTTTTCAAGCCGAGGAGTATGATGCAGGAGCATCGCCAGCACATCAAGCGAGCCAGCATGAAGCGGAAGACAGCTGGACAGCGCCAGCACAAATTTTGAAAACACCTTGATATTGTTGCGCCAAACATTAATGTGTGGATTTAATGAAGTGCACTTTGTATATTGTAATGGACCTTGAGCAGATAGCTCTCGTCCTTAGGTAGATAGTCGGCATTTAATATAGTAAATGCTGGTAGATAGGAATTTAATTCTAGATTTGATAGCTTTAGAGCGCAAGAGGGAAACAGGATATAGACACCCTCATTGTACATTGTAACAATGATTCTGGATTATTGAGAGCATTTAGAAGAGAAGAGCAAGTAGAGAATTGTATGAAGAACGCCCATGTACAGACATTTGAATTAATAGAAGAACTCTGATTCAAATTTATGGCTGGTGTTGTTTCTCTGTGTATTGATGCTGATATGCTCATGAATATTTGCTTCCTGTCATACATTTGATTTTATATGCTGTGTATGTGATTTCATAGTTGAATTGAAGTCTGGAAGGGACAAGGAATTAGTTTCAATTGTTTCTCTATTCTGAGCCAGAGAATTTCTGCAAGGAGTGCAGTCGAATCGTCCGCAAGGAGTGCATTGACGGAAGGGTCTCAGATAGACATAAATTTTGTTCTAAGTTCCCTGAAGTGCAGTTGAGCAGAGGAGCCGTGCAAGGAGTGCGCAGGCCAGGCAGAAGTCTCAGAGTTGTGATTCTGAGAAAACCTTCGACAGACTGTTGCTGCAGGTGTGCACAAAGTCAGGGAAGGTTGAACACTTAGATGTTGTTGAAGAATTGCCGCAAGGAGTGCGTGCAAGAAGTTCTCAGGAGGACTTGAGAAGTCAAGAACAAGATTAGGAGGAGTAGGCCTTCGAATTCGTCGAGGGATGCACAATCCCTTTGTGCAATCCCNGAGTAGGCCTTCGAATTCGTCGAGGGATTGCACAAAGGGATTGTGCATCGAAGTGTTCGAGCAAGTGTTGAAATCTTGCGGGCAGGTGAACAAGTCTTTGTGGAGGAAGCGCTTGTTTCATTTTGCAGGAATCGTCAAAGAGAGGACGGACGACCGAAATCCTTCGAAGAGGTTTCGTGAAGTTCCATGGATCGTCGGATATCACGAAGGTGCGTGGAGGTTACAACAAGAACGTCCGAGGGATTTAAAGCTCAGGGGAAATAAGGACGTTGATCCAAGTCAACCAGGGTCGTTGGATCATTCGTGAGATCGCTTATCAGGATCTCGTGAGAAAGGGGTTGAAGACTTGTCAATGGGAAGCAGTGAAGTCGCGATATCCCGACGGGAGAATCGTGTGGGCCATAGCTGGAGATAGTGGAGAACAGGTGTCGGAGATCGGGAGATATCGCGAACTCAAAAGTTCGCAAGGTGAGAACCCAAGTATCGGGTACTCCAAGTCACCAGGACGCGAGGTGGCAAGTACTGAAAGTGCGATAGGATCGTATCGGCGGTTCGGTGCATCGGATATCGGAAGTTGGAGGACCGAGTTCTTGGCGTCGCGAATAGCGAAGTCTCGATAGAGCGAAGTCTTGATAGAGGGAAGAGAAAGTCGGCGTGGACTAAGGCATCAAGTCTCGAGGATCCAAGAGTGTAGTGATCGACAGTTGGACTCGTGAAGCCGCGAGGTCTGATCCTCCAAAAGTAAAGAAGAGAGGGTCCCAATGAAGAGAATCTGCGGGTGAGAAAGATTCTCGATAGGGAATCAGAAGAACCTTTGAGTTATTCGGGCCGAGGAGAAAGAAGGTCCTGAGGAGAGCGGTCGTGCTCCGAGGAGTGCGGTCGGTGTCAGTTTGCAAAGGAATGAAGTTTGGTTCAAAGAAGAGATGGTAATCGTGTGGATTAACACACAGGAAACCGCGATCATAGTTGGTTCCTTAACTGTCTCTTTCTAGCTTCCCATTGTTCTTGAATGCTAATATCCCTTTCAATTGCAGCCCATGAACGTTCAAGTTATATCCGTGTATTTGTTGTTTGTAAGATGGTATTGAATAGGTTTAACACAATGCTCGTCTGATCTGATAGACCGGGCTCTATATTAGGCTGTCTGGTAACTGGAACAGTCATGAAAGCAAAGGGTTTCCTTTCGCTTAAGTCCAAAAAAGAAAAAATATTTTTTTAAGCGTCACAGATTTCTGGTTTGAATTAATAAGAACAAAACTTCCAAATTATGAATCAATAGTATAACAGAAATGAAGGCCTTGTCTAGTATCTAAGTCAATTTTAAAAGAGACAGTGCATGGAATGAAGAAATAAAAGGACACATGTAGTTGTATAACAAAAATGAGGCATCAAATTAAGAGGAATCTCATTTTAAGTTAATACGAGAAAGAGGGATGGTAACTTTGCAGAAGCATACAATTACAGAGTCCTAAAACATTCATAGGTCTTATATCCGCTGAAAGCTGATACAGAGGAAAAACTGCAAATGATTAGATAATCTAACTGTTCAATCACTATAATAGCAATTACCACATGAAAAACTTCAAACGGAAGTATGGAATAAAAATAGAATGATAGAGAAACACATAAATTAGGCTTGAGCAGATCTGGAATCTTCAATCTATATTGTATTAATTCAGGCAAAACGAAGTTCTTTCTTTACAATCCCTCCAAAAAAAAGCCTCTTCGTAGTCTTAAAAAATTACATTTATACAAAACCACCAATATTAGGACGGTTGGTGATTTCCTAATTCTTAGAGACTAACTATTTGTTAAAAAATAGATCCAAAACCGTTTTCATGATCTTCTCCATTTCTCCATTTCCTTGGAAGTAAATCTCTTCCAAATAATACTTTTACTTTGTTGATGACTCTCCTTCTTTTGATTCAATACATTTAATTCATTTCTCCAGAAACTGTGTAAAATTTCAGGGGGGTTCTGGAAGGTCTCTTGCCTCGAACAGATAAACCTTTCTCTGAATCTTGGAAAGACGATCATCAACTCCTTTATCTGCAAACTTTATTAACTGCAGTTTTAACATAGGCTCAACTAACAACCTATCGAATAGGGTGACATCGATTTTTTTTAGTTGCGAAATTTCATTTGGATTTCACTCAAATTTTCCCTAAAATTTAATTGATGTCTTTCAATATTGATCTGTCCCGGAAGTCTTGTAAAATTGCCCTTTCCAATATTTAACGACTCTTTGTCTAAAAGATAAAAAATTATTCATAGTCATCTCTAATTTCTTTGACTATTCTTTTGCTTTCAGTTATGTTGGTTTGCCATAGTTTGAGCATGATGTCGCCTCTGATTTTCTCTGTGGTTGATACTTTCGTAGTTTTGGATACCTCCTCACCTGTTGAATATATAATTTCCTTTTGGAGAGTAATCCTCACTGCTTTGGCTTCTTTTTCCCTTGGGATAATATTATCAAAGGCATTATCTACTTCCTGAAAGTAATTTTGAACAATCTCAATCTTGAAAATTAATTTCTGTTGTCCAGCTTCTATTTTTGAATGCACCTCCAATGACTAGGCCTAGAAAGATTTCAGATATACAATTTGATCTTCCATCAATATTAATCTAGCCTGTAACTATTTTGCATGCTCCTTTTGTTGAGTAATCTGTAGTTGACTTGTTTGTATTTTTTGGCTCATTTCGTGCAGGCTCGTTTTGAGTATTTGAACCTCTAACCTTTCGGCAACCCTTGTCTGCTCCAAACTTTTACTCATTTCTTCTCTAATGTTCTCCTCATCATTTTTTAACTGCTCTTGTAATCGTGCTATGATTTTATCACTCTTCTTTATCCTGGTTCTCATTTTTCCCATGGTAAAAAAGTTTGTTGTTTCCATGGCTCCCAAGGAACCTACTATCTCTGTAGTGAAATCCTCTTCCTCCAAATTTTGTCCGTCTATCAAGACTTTATGTTTTTTAACCATATTCCCCTCCTTCTTATGCATCTCCTGTTTTAGGACGGCCTTCCTTTTTCTACTAAAAAAATAATCGGAAGGAGGAATCTCATCTATGGGAATGGAGGTAAGGTCATCAGCAAATACAGCTCATGTTTGTGGGAGTCCAAAAGTGGACTGTAAGGGGGTTAAGGAATTTATGGGGATCCCTAGCTCTGTAGATCCTTTCCCTCCTACTGCCTTAGGCATATTGTCATCAACACTGGGTGATAAAGGGGGAGTAATCTTACCAGACTTGGGAGGTCTCCCTGACCTTTTTTTCGCTTCGGTCTTTTTCTTTTTTGTGGAGGCCTTTCCGTATCCTTTAGGGAATTTTTGGGATTTCCCTTCTTCTGTGCTTCCTGCTCGAAACCTAGGGGAACACTTTCTTGCTCCTAGGGGAGGGTGATCTCTTCTCCTTGAAGTACTTGAGGCAGACCACTCCGTCTATGCTTCTAGAAGGTCCGAAAGCTGGCTTGCAGGTCAGACGACAGTGTCTGTACTCGTTCTAACACTTCTTTATAGGACTTGGTCCCTTTGAACATGTCGTCCCAAGGGGACTCCTCATGTTCGTATTCTTTCATATTGCAGTGTATCAAGTGTTTTTTCACTAGTTGATAAGGGTCATGCCTTTTTTACTCAATATTTAATAGTTTAACTTCTTCGAGTGCTTATGCTTCCACTCTGGAATGTCCCAAATTTTGTAATGAAAATTTCCCGATGTGCACAGGGAATATTGGCCAGAACTTCTTTTGAGCTGCCTTTAGCTCTATTCTAATACCACCTTTTACTATTTGGTGTGCTACTTCCCTACACACCAGTCTATCTGGGAGGAATTTAGGAAGCACGTGAGGGGGGATTGAACACCCATAAACCCTGATGTAGGAGAAACTTTCTTCAATGAACCAATTTTCTATTGGCTTGAGGTTATTTGAAACTGCTTCAGAAATGCGAGGAGGGTCACAACTGAAAAACATTTTATGCATTGGTATCACCACGAAATGGAAAATTTCGTAAAATGAATTTTTTTCATTTTCTTCCCACAACTCAGAGTGATATTCGTGAATGGGTTCAAGGCAGGTTGTGTTCCAACTCCAATTCATCAGGGGGAATGGAGTCATAAAACAAATTGCGTCCATGATGTATGCTGACATGTAAAAGGCCATTGGTTGACCTCGGGCTCTTGTAGCTCTGTAATCTGAAACCTCTTTGGCTATATTATCAGATAAAATCTTGTCCCAGTTAAAACTATATCCTTCTGATGCTTCTTCTAAAAAGGGCACCCATTCTGTGGGGAAATGACAAGGATTCTTTTTGTCGAAGATTCTGCACAGCATCATGGCTACATAAACCATGTACTNCTATAAATTCGACATTGTAAATGAATTTAGGATTGGGTGAGAGTTTGTACATAACTTGGATATGTTTAGGTCTGAATGAGCTGATAATGGCCCCTTGATCATTTAAAATGCTTCTCGTTGGAATATCAACCTTGTCCAAATCCTAACTGATCATGTCGTTGTACGCCATGAGCCGTGGGCGTGTTGCAATTTTGTGAAGTTCTAATTATGTTATGTCCTGAAGGTGATTCTCGGAGTCGTTAGGGGAATTTTTTATCTCTCAGTCCAGATTTTCATAAATTTGTCTCCATGATTTAATTGAGTCAATAGCATGTGGTGTGGTGTCTGATATGACATCCCCCTTTGGGCTGGAAATCTTAGTTGTATCTTCACTCTTCTTGGGTCCCTTCTTTGGTGCCATGACTTTTGTATTGGGACGAAAACCTGTCACAAAAGAGAGGTGTGAAAAATCGGCTAGATGCAACTTACTTCTGATAGAAAAAGCGATAATAAGTTTCAAAAAACGGACCTCTAATTTTATTTTTACTCATTTTATGGTGAAAGTACTGATGCAACTGCCAAGAATTTAATACCTTTAATGTAGAGAATATTTCTGAGATACACATTTCTGTCATAGAAATCATGATATATCTGTTATTAATGTGGCCGTATTTCGGAAACTCTAAAATCAAAATTCAAAAAATCTCGTTTGACCGACAATGAAAAATAAAGTACCTAAGAAGTTTAATTACCATTAAATCTATTTTTAAAAATAAGTTAGTTCTCTTTAAATTTTGGTATTGAGTCACGGCTTCGTGTTTCGGGGTTTTGGGGATCGCGGTTACATGAGGTATGTCACCACTAAACCCTGAATCCCGAAATCGCGATGGGATTAGTTTTAGTTAACTTCGATATTGAGTCGGTACTTCATGTTTCGGGGTTTCAGGGATCGCAGTTACATGAGGTGTGTCACCACTAAACCCTGAATCCTGAAATTGGGATGGGATTATTTTTAGTTAACTTCAATATTAATACTGACTTCCACTTCTTTCGGGAAATCGGGAATCGGGATTTCGCGACTCAAAATTTATTGAAAACATATTGTTCTGAGTAAACCCCAAATCCCGAAAGGTTAAAAGATGGTTAATTAACTCCTTTAGGGTTTAAATTTATCGCGATTTAAAGTACTTTATAAAATGTGCGCCTAGACTTTAATAACACTTGAGCTTTCTGTATTTTATTATAAATAAGAAATGAAATCATTTCGGAACTTCGGTACCGGTCTTTTGGACTGATAGTGAGGATTATACCTTATGAAAAGACAAATCCCGAAAGAGAAAAGTTTTAGTTTTAGAGGTAAAAATTTTAAAACCTAGCTTCAACATAGGATCCAATTGGGGACCTTGTATCCTTGTGGGGTGAGGAGAACGAGCAGACTTAGTGCCTTTTATTGGGTAAATGGGGTCAATTATTTCGATCTGTGAGACATAGTTGTGAAAACCCTACTATGAGGATAAAGATTCCAACCTTAACTTCGGATAAATTTCCAAACTAGAGCATTCAACAATCTCGAAATAGGATCACATAGATTTTCCTTTCTAAAACTGACCTCAGACTTGTGCGAGATAATCAAACAAGATTAGTCGTTCTACCAGTTTTTATTTGATCGTATTCGCATCGAGAGACCCTTAGAGTATAAACTAGAATCCCATAATCTTAGAGTGTAATATGGCTGAAAGAAGAAAAATACTAGAGCATCTTACAATTTGTGTATAACAACCTTGTCTGTTATGGAGACATTGCTTCACTGCCAGTGGGCCTGTTCAGTACCCCGGTGAAGTTATCGGATTTTCCACATTGAATTTCCTTTCACCACTTCATTAATTTTATCATTTAAATGTTGAGATGAGAGCAATCATATAATGAATTTCCTTTCATCATCTCTTTATATTAGGTGAGGGAAATCGATAAGGAATTTCCTTTCACCACCTCTTTATATTAGATGGGGGCAATCGATAACGAATTTCCTTTCACCATCTCTTTCTATACATATTTGTTATGAAGTGGGGGCAATCAATAAGTATGTAACATACCCAGGGAAAATATGTTGCTAAAAAAAATATTGTTATTATTTTTTTTAATAGCAAAGGTCTGTCAACTTATTTAAAAAGCTCTGGATTGATCTACTTTTGGCCCTCAGACACTATAACTTTATGGAGAATCTCAGGGAAAATTTTATTAACATTTTTTTTTTTTTTTTTTATGGACTTCACTTGAGCGAAAACAATATTTTTATTTATGGTAGAAAGACTAAAAAGGTTAAGATTAGCCCAAGCATACTTTCGGTTCAGCCAAGGCTTGGGAAAAACATGAGATTTTACCTATCTTTACTTCGAAAGTTAGTTTGAACATTTCTGAAATTAAGATGAGACTTAGAGGGAGAAAAACAAGGTTGGGTGAAGAGTAAGTTTGATAGTGATCGAAGTGGAAAGGTGAGAGAACCCCAAAAACTTGGGAGTGCTAATGAGTATTAATCATTTATTTATATAAAAAAAATAAAATTATTATTATTATTATTTTTTATATAAAAAGTCAGCATCTCGTTCACTTGTACCTCTTAGGATATTTTTAACTCAGGTTCTCGGCTCAAAGTTCATACCATAATAGTTCGTCATATTTACAGCCAGAAGATTTTTTACTCATTACCTTTAGGGCAAGTATTTATCATGGTTATCCATGCGGATTACCCCTGTAGTATAATTGGTCTCTTGAGTCCTGACACTTTTCCTACGAACAACTGATAACTATCAGACACACTCATACTTACTTTGGGAACTGCTAGATTTGAACTTCTTTGTATTTGCATCCTCTAAAAAATCTTGATTTTTATTTATTTATTTATTATTAATTTTTTTTTTTTATAGGCAATGTGACTATAAAGAAAACGTGAAAACAAACCGGTATATACAATGAAAGTTTGAAAACATATTACTGCATGTAGTTTTTAAGATATTGCCCATTTACAGGGGCACTTAGAATATCTCCATTTAGATTTTCTAATGAAAAAACATTTTCTCATTTTGAGGCCGAGATTCTATAAGGGTCGGACCAAATCAAGTCAAATTTGTCGTGTTTTCCAGTGTCTTCTCTTTTGGCTTCCCATTTTAGTACCAGATCTCCAGGGAGGAAATATCTATCCTTATCCTCTTGATCGAATAAAGCCTTCATCTTATCCTGATATCTCTGCAACTTTTCGTTTACTTCTGCTCTATTTTGCTGAACTTCGACTAGCTGGTTTGCTCTTCTGGTAATGTCGTTAGGTTCTTCGTTCGAATCCTGCCAAATTTTCATTACTGGCAGAGCAAGATTGATGGGTAAGATAACATCAGTGCCATATACTATGTGGAAAGGGGACATTCTAATTGCCCTTTTGGTACTTATCCTGTTGGCCCATAGAGCGTATTTCAAATGGATATGCCATGTCTTCTTGTTTTTAGTCAATATTTTCTTAATCACAGTTATGAGACTTTTATTAGATGATTAAGCTAAACCGTTGCCCTGTGGATAATAAGCTGTGGAGTGTCCTAATATGATGCTGAATTTTTGACAAAATCTTATCATAGCCATCGATTTGAACGCTTGTGCATTTTCGATGACTATTTTTCGGGGACAGCCGAATCTGGATAAAATGTTTTCTTCCAGAAAGTTGATTACATTTATGTCAGTCACGTTTCTCATGGGAATAGCTTCCACCCACTTAGTAAAATAGTTCGTTGCGGTTAGGATACACCTGTGTTGAGAACTGGAATGTGGGTGAATGTCTCTAATGAAATCAAGACCCCACTGTAGAAAAGGGGCTTCGATTTTAACTGGAATTAGAGGCAAAGCTGGGACTTTTTGTTTACTTGTAAACAACTGATAGGGAATACAAGCTTGGACTTTAGTATTTACATCTGTGAAAAGTTTGGGCCAGTAATATCCAGCTCTTAAGATTTTATAAGCTGTGGCTTGCCAAGCGTGGTTTCCTCCACACACTCCCTCATGGAACTCATCTATAACCTTTTCAGTTTCAATATCAACTAAATAGCTCAGCAAGAAACCCAGGGGGTCCTTCCAGAATAGTTTTTCGTCTATAATACAATATTTTATAGCATCCAGCTTCAGTGTCCTGGCTTTAGATGGGGTTAATTCACTGGGACATTGAAGAGTCGATAGATAAGAAACAATATCATGATACCAGACTGAAGAAGAAAACATGTCTTCAATCTCAATCGTAGGTGTAGCGAAATCGAATTCATTTATCTCTAGAGAACTCTCATCTTCTTGTAGCTGATTTATTCCAAGTGCCTGCAAGTTGGATTCAGCCAACAATTTAGCCAGACATTGACCTTTAATGAGTTTTTTTGGTTTGACTTCAAGATCGAACTCCTGAATCTTAGCTAGTCATCTGCCTCTTCTCCCATCACTATCTGGCTGAACCAGTATGTCTTTGACGAAGCTTGTAGGAACATAGGCTATGATCTTCGAATGTAATACGTACGTTCTGAAGGCCTTCAGAGCCTTTACCATTGTGTAAGCTTGTTTTTCTAGTATATTATATTTCAACTCAGCGTCTCTCATACTTTTACTAAAAAAAGCAATGGGTTTTTCAAAGCCTTCTTCATTTTTCTGCAACAATACAGTTGCGATTGTGTGTTCGGAAGCGAAGGAAAAAATCAAAAATTGTTTTTTGTAATCAGGACTTGCTAAGATTGGTGCTTCGCTGATAAATTTTTTGATTCGTTGAAAATATTCTTTGGCTTCACTTGTCCACTTCATCTCACTATTCTTTTTCAACATATCTGTGATCAACTTCACAATTTCAACAAAGTTAGGGATAAATCTTCTCAAGAAATTTATTTTTCCTAGGAAGGATTGGATTTATTTTACATTTCTAGGGATATTTATAGTATCTATTGCCTCAATTCTTTTAGGATCGATTTTGATTTTGTCTTTTGACACTACATGTCCCAATAGATTACCTTCTTGCATAGTGAAATGAGATTTTTTGGGATTGAGAGACAAACCAAATTTACGACATTTCTCGAAAGTTTGCTTCAGGTGTACTAGATGTTCCACATCAGATTTTGAAAAAACGGTCAGATCATCGAGATAGATAACAACAAATTTATCTTTCTCACCCATGAAAGCGATGTCCATGGCTCGTTGGAAGGTTTCCCCTACATTCATCAAGCCGAAAGGCATTTTATCGTACATGAAGGTACCCCAAGGGGTAGTGAAAGTTGTTTTTTTCTTATCATCATGGTGTACTACGATCTGATTGTAACCTAAAAAACCATCAATCATTGGCATTCTGTTAGCTCCAACTACTCTCTCTAAAACATGGTCCATTTTAGGAAATGAATAATTGTCTTTGAGTGATGATCGGTTCAGGTTTCTAAAATCAACACACAGTCTGATTTCACCATTTTTCTTTCT
This sequence comes from Picea mariana, assembly GCA_032191745.1. Lineage (NCBI taxonomy): Eukaryota > Viridiplantae > Streptophyta > Pinopsida > Pinales > Pinaceae > Picea > Picea mariana. Next base: position 94,668 of record JASDQU010508245.1, read on the forward strand.
TACTGGGACTAAATTAGCCACCCACTCGAAATATCTTAGCGGGATGATGATTTTGGCGTCCAAGAGTTTTTTGACTTCCTTTTCAATTATTGTTAGTAGGATAGGGTTTATCTGCATGAGCTTCTTTTTAAACGGCTTGACACCCGGTTTCAAAGGAATTTTATGTTCGATTATAGAAGTATCATAAGTTCTCAATTCTTCGTAGGACCAAGCGAAAACATCTTTTTATTTTCTAATAAACTCAGTGTATTTACTTTTGGTTTCTGGGGATAGGTATTTGGACAGTTTCACCAACCAAGGGTTTTCTTTGGTACCTATGTCACAGTCCTCAACCTCTTTAGGTTGAGGTTCTAAGGTGGATCTTAATGAGATATCATCTTGATTAAATAACCTTTCCAAGGGAATTAGGCCCTTGGGGATTTGGTTATTTTTTAGAACAAGCATTCGATGATTGGCGATTTTATCATGAAATTCCTGGGGGTCTTCCCCTTCCTGCATGACCCAAATAGGATCATTTTCGTTTTCTTGGTCGGCATGAGTTTCAGCAAACTCGTCTATCGATTCTAAAAATTTACGCAGTTGTTCATAATCCTCAAAAACTTGCCAATGCTATATGTTATTGGGTATGGAAGGTCGTTGTCTCATTTGTATATGATATTTTAGTTTGAAAGCGATAGGAGGTGTGAAGGTTGAGGCTGCTTTGGCTAACGCATCAGCCTTTTGGTTTTCAGTTCTTGGAATGTAGTGGACTTTGACAGAGGAGAAGAAATTTTCAATCAGATCCTAGATGCAATTCCTATAATACCTTAGCCTAGGATGTTTGGCCTGGTACTATTGGTTTACCTATTTTATGATTAGCTCAGCATCACCAAATATTTTGAGGTTTTTTATTTTCATTCTCCTGGTGGCTTCCAACCCTAATACTAAGGATTCATACTCGCATACATTATTAGTGTGGTCCACATTCCACTGGAGTCTATAGGAAAAAGGGATTATGAATTGATTATCAGGGGCCACAAGGAGCGCCCCTGCTCTGGCTCCAAAGTAAGATGAAGCACCATCAAAAAACATCTTCCACACACCAGTGCTATATACATTTTGTTTATTTTTTTCTTTTTCTGTTTTTTATTCTGTACAACTTTCATCTATACCTAAAAAAATTTCATCATCAATGGATAAGATATAATTACCTAGATCCTGATCAACAATATATAAAAGGTGATTATTCGGGTTGTGTGGATCACTTACCGTGAACGCTAACCTGATCTCTTTGTACAAGCGTGTGAATTGTCCTCCAAAAATTGGTATCGTAGCATATGTCATGTCAAGCTGGAGGGACCACCCAAGCTTGACACCCCAGGATCTAGATAACAGCATGCCATATTTCGAAGGGATATCGACGACCACTACGTCCATGAGAATGATTTTCGCAGGTATTTGAGCCAGATTTACCACCAAGTCTTTAATCATACCTATACATTTAACTTTTCTAGAATCGAAAGAATATAAATCTCCATAAGGATAGTAATTTTGAAACCCAATTTATCCATAATGTCTTTAGGCATTACATTATGGGATGCTTCAGAATCAGGCATACAGTTATGGAGTAGTTGGTAGAACAAGGTTAACGTGATATAGAAAGGAGCATCAGTGTCTTTGGCGGCTTCGAAATGAGGGCCAAAAACTATGTTCGGCTTATCGTCTTCTAAGTTAATGACATCGGCTTGACTTTCATCTTCTGAAAAACTAATCAACTTGGCAATTTGTTTTTGGTACGTTGGTTTTTTTTTCCAGCTAAACAAGAGGTATGGGGATCTTGATTTTATTGATTTCATTTTCCAGATTGAAATTTCCCACAATTTTGTCATTCTCAACATTTTGGGCTTTGACTCCCTTCTTATCAGCTTTCTTTTGTGGTGAAGGTTTTGTTTCAGTTGCAGGAGCTTTCACTTTCTTTGTTTTGACTGTGAGTGTTTCAGCTACGTTAGTCTTGGTAGGCTGTGTGTTCATTATGTCAGTTTTTACAGTCTGTTTTTCAACATTTTTAGAAACTATCTCATCTGTCTCGCTCCTCGGCAAGATATTTTTCTTTTGGGTGATTGTAACACTCTTGTTTCTAGGCCTTAGATTGTACTTTTGTTGAAACTCAACCATTATACCATCAGCAATATTCTGGTAGGTCAAATCTTCAGAAGTACTACCGTTAGGTCATTTTCCAATCTATTTTCTTTATTTAAGAATTTTTCATAATCTTATCTTGATAAATAGGGTTGTGGCTCATCATTACCCAGATTGTTTATATCTTCCTCTAATTCCTCGAAATCTTCTAAATCTTCCTCTCCAATGAAGTTTTCACTCTTGAAGGGGGTTGGGATTTTTTGATCTTCATTCTTAATCTGTCTTTGCAGGATTTGAGGATTGGGATTCCTTCTGAAATCCTTTCTGGGAAAATGGTCATTTTTAGTCTGCTCTAATTCCATTTTTGAAATCTTATTAGACAATTCTTTAATTATCCTATCCATGTCATCCATTTTGTCTCCCGAAGATCTTCCTGACCCTGAAGATCCTCCTTGTTCTTTGTATCTTCTAGTTTCTTTGTTCCTAGCCTCAATTTTGTCTTTTAGCTTTTCTGAATCCATCATGTTTGATTCAATTTCTAGGGCATCGTCTTGCATCTTGGTGAGGTCTATTGATCTTCTCTCTCTTAATAGTAAGGAAAAATCGGGGTCGAAAGCTCCAGCGAAAGTTACTTTCGCTGCAGGCTGAGAAGGTTTGACCTCGATGGGAATTTTATTGTACAATTTATTAAATATTTGGGTGAACTCGAGAACTGATTCATAATTTTTCTTTCTAAGAGCCCCGAATTCAGTCAGATAATAGAGGTGATCTTTTATTTCTCCCCATTGCCTGATGAAAGAACTTTCGAGTTCATCGTATGACCTTAAAGATACCGCTGCTAAGCCTCGGAACCAGGTTCTGACCTGCCATTCGAAAGTTTGTACTAAGAGTCTGGAGTATACATCTTCGTGTTCGAGTCCTAGGATATCGGCGAATTGGTCAAAGAAATTGATGTGTTCTTGTGTGGTTAAATCGCCTTCCCCTGTAAATTTTGGGAGATTTTTTATGTAATTTTCCGGAAGGTCGTGTAGGGGAACTAGGAGGACAAGAGGGGCATATCTAACAGCCACCTTAGTAAAAATTCCAGGGAGTGGTACTTGGACGCTTGCCACTCCTCCTACGGCACCACCTACAACACCACCTCCAACCCCCGCACCTCTATGTGTAGCCATTGATAGATTTGAGATTGAAACTTGGGGTGTACCTGAATGTGACAGAAAGGTTGTGGGGAACTGATCGTCAAGGCACAGGAAAATGGAAAAAGAAGGCCCAAGATGAAGAGAGCTTGTTTCTCTAGGCTTGTAAGATGAGTATATTGGAGAATTGACGGGGGTTAAATCAGGATACATAGGACATTCATCGAAGCATTCAGTAGTAGGAGTGTGGACTTCAGGAAAAGAGCATGTATCGATTGAAAGGGGGAGGGAGATAGATCTCTCAAGTATTCCTCTGACGTTCGCCCATGTAGAATTAGTTTGACAGATAGTATGTGTTGGCGAAACAATTTGTCTAAGAAATCTTCTTGATTTTAAAATCTTTTCCGGATCAGATACTGGCGAGATCTGCTTGTCGTCTGGGTTCTTTCTGGTGTTCTTTCAGCTGAAATCCAATTTACTTATTGTGGAGTCGCCAAGTGAAGGATAAAAGTATCCTTAGAAGGTTTTTCGATCTTTGTTCACTATCAAAGAAAGAAAAAGTCAATGTCATTCTTCCCAGAGAAAAGATTTGTTTCTTCGTTCCCCGACAACGGCGCCAAAAGATGTTGTTCCTGAGTTTATACTTTAAGGCTCTCAAGTATACCATCAAGGCATCCGAAAAGGTAGAGATAATTAATGGGTAAAAATACTAGTTTAAAGGAAACCAAGATCATAGTTGGTTCCTTAACTGTCTCTGTCTAGCTTCCCATTGTTCTTGAATGCTAATATCCCTTTCAATTGCAGCCCATGAATGTTCAAGTTCTATCCTTGTATTTGATGTTTGTAAGATGGTATTGGATAGGTTTAACACAATGCTCATCTGATCTAATAGACCGGGTTCTATATTAGGCTGTTTGGTAATTGGAACAGTCATGAAAGCAAAGGGTTTCCTTTCGCTTAAGTCAAAAAAAGAAAAAAATATTTTTTAAGGGTCGCGGATTTCTGGTTTGAATTAATAAGAACAAAACTTCCAAATTATGAATCAATAGTATAACAAAAATGAAGGCCTTGGCTAGTATCTGAGTCAATTTTAAAAGAGACAGTGCATGGAATGAAGAAAGAAAAGGACACATGTAGTTGTATAACAAAAATGAGGCATCAATGTAAGAGGAATATCATTTTAAGTTAATACGAGAAAGAGGGATGATAACTTTGCAAAAGCATACAATTTCAGAGTCCTAAAATGTTCATAGGTCTTATATCCGTTGAAAGCTGATACAGAGGAAAAACTGCAAACGATTAGATAATCTAATTTTTCAATCACTATAATAGCAATTACCACATGAAACACTTCAAACGGAAGTATGGAATAAAAATAGAATGACAAAGAAACACATAACTCAGGCTTGACCAGATCTGGAATCTTCAATATATATTGTATTAATTCAGGAAAAATGAAGTTCTTTCTTTACAATCCCTCCAGAAAAAAGCCTCTTCTTAGTCTTGAAAAATTACATTTATACAAAACTACCAATCTTAGGACGGTTGGTGATTTCCTAATTCTTAGAGACTAACTATTTGTTAAAAAATAGATCCAAAACCGTTTTCATAATCTTCTCCATTTTTCCATTTCCTTGGAAGTAAAGCTCTTCCAAATAATAATTTTACTTTGTTGATGACTCTCCTTCTTTTGATTCAATACATTTAATGCATTTCACCAGAAACTGTGTAAAATTTCTGGGGGGTTCTGGAAGGTCTCTTGCCTCGAACAGATAAACCTTTCTCTGAATCTTGGAAAGACAATCATCAACTCCTTTATCTGCAAACTTTATTGACTGTAGTTTTAACTTAGGCTCAACTAACAACTTGTCGAATAGGGTGACATCCATTTTTCTTAGTTGTGAAATTTCCATTTGGATTTCACTCAAAATTTTCCTAAAATTTAATTAATGTCTTTCAATATTGATCTATCCCAGAAGTCCTGTACAATTGCCCTTTCCAATATTTAATGACTCTTTGTCTAAAAGATCAAAAATTTCTTCACAATCATCTCTGATTTCTTTGACTATTCTTTTACTTTCAGTTATATTGGTTTCCCATAGTTTGAGCATGATGTTGCCTCTGATTTGCTCTGTGGTTGATACTTTCGTAGTTTTGGATACCTCCTCACCTGTTGAATATATAATTGCCTTTTGGAGAGTAATCCTCACTGATTTGGATTCTTTTTCCCTCAGAATAATATTATCAAAGGCATTATCTACTTCTTGAAAGTAATTCTGAACAATCTCAATCTTGGAAATTAATTTTTGTTGTCCAGCTTCTAATTTTGAATGCACCTCCAATGACTGGGCCTGGAAAGATTTAAGATCTATAATTTGATCTTCCATCAATATTAATCTAGCCTGTAATTGATCTGCATGCTCCTTTTGCTGAGTAATCTGTAGTTGACTTTCTTGTATTTTTTGGCTCATTTCGTCCAGGCTCGTTTTGAGTATTTGAACCTCTAACCTTTCGGCAGCCCTTGTCTGCTCCAAGCTTTTACTCATTTCTTCTCTAATGTTATCCTCAACATTTTTTAACTTCTCTTGTAATTTTGCTATGATTTTATCACTCTTCTTTATCCTGGTTCTCATTTTTCCCACAGTAAAAAAGTTTGTTGTTGCCATGGCTCCCATGGAACCTGCTATCTGCGTAGCGAAATCCTCTTCCTCCAAATTTTGTCCGTCTATCAAGAATTTATGTTTTTTAACCATATTCCCCTCCTTCTTATGCATCTACTGTTTCAGGACGGCCTTCCTTTTTCTACTAAAAAAATAATTGGAAGGAGGAATCTCATCTATTGATTGGCAGATGTGAACCGTGATCAAAATTTGGACCAGGGGTCAAAATTTTGCTCAAAAATCAAAGTTCTTGGAATTGCCTCAAAATGAATGGGTGAATAGCCCTCATTGTCACGAACCCAACACAACTTGTTTGGGTTCAAATGGACGTCGGATGAGTGAGATATCGCGTTCTGTTTGAATTGTCAAACAGGAAAAAAAAAATGTGCTGAATGTACAGTCCGTACGAATGCTAACATGGCAGAGGCCGTACGATGATGTGGAAGTCCGTAGGCTGAGGTGGCAGTTGACATGGTAGGCATTGTTGGTAGGGCATATGTCGACGAATCAATTTTTGACACGTGGCATCTTTTTTTTGGTCAAGTGGTTTGGTGCCACATGGCCCAGTCGTGGGCTGCCATGTGGCACCCTGTTATTGGTTTGGTTGTTTAAAATTTATATGGAGTCCACCGGACTCGACCCCGCGACCTCCAGGCGCATGAAAAGTCTTTGCAAAAGCCACCAACCAATGCGCCACCATAGTGTTTCTTAACACTATATGGTTTTATAATTATTTAAGTTTGAATATATGTGAGTTGGGGCGCGTCCGCGCTGGGGCTTAGCCCCAGTCCCCGGTCGCACACACTGCCATATGACCCTTCTCCACACAAAATTTGTGTGTGGGAGTTTAAACGGTTTAACCACGTGCCCGACACTTGGCGCATAACCATTTGCTTTGGGTTTTAGCCCTTTTTGTATATGCATGCGGTCCTATGACCCACATGACCACGGTCCTAGGCGGTTAGGGGCTAGGCATGCCCTAACCATTCGACAGTTTCACCCATTTTTTGGTTGTGCTCAGTGCAAGGTTTTAGCATGATTTGGAGCGTGTGAGCTAGGTTGTCCACACAGAGGTGCGTTTTGGCGAACTAGAGACAACAAGCTTGAAGGAGGGAAATGGCAGGAGGCCTATCTTCTTCATTTTTTGGCCAAATGAGGTGCCGAAAAAGACCAGCTAGGGGTTTTTGGATGTTCTGAATCCATTGGAACTATTTTCAAATCCATTTGAAGACTTATTTTGCAGGTTTTTCACCATTGAAGTTTCATAGAGATCTAGGGAGCTTGAAGCCCTCATTGATTGAGGTCATGCTCAAATGAGCCCAAGTTTGTTTTATGTGACTGAATAGTCATTTTTTGCTAATTGTTATGCTCTGAACACATTGGGATAGGTTTCAGAGGCATTTGAGGAATTTTATAGGTGTTTTTTCCACAAGGAAGCTCAGGGAAGCTCAAGGCCACATGTAGAAGAGGTCATGTCCAGATGAGCCAAGATCCGTTTTCATAGTTCTATTAGTCATTTTTGGGGTTTTTATGTATTCTAAACCCAATGGTACAGTCAGAAAATCCATTGGAGTTGAGCAGAATCATGTAAAATAATCTTTGACAAACTAATCCCAAAGAGCCAAGTCCATTGATGGAGGCTCAAGGAGATGTAGCCCAGAGAGGGGTGAACTCCTTTATCATCTTGTTATTGTTGCGAGTTTGTTGGTTTATTTGCTACAAGTTATGTCTATTGTGTATATGTTTACAACACATATTTAACCATTGAAAGGAAAATTTCCTCACACATAAACATTTAAAAGAAGATGCATAAACTTGGCACATAATCTATCTTGCATATTTTAACACATTGAGCAAGGTCCTATAAAGTTTATTTTAATGAAGTAGATGGTGCTTGCATAGCATAACAAGTCATCCCCCTATTTTCAGATCAGTAAAAAATTTTGTTGTTGCCATGGCTCCCATGGAACCTGCTATTTGTGTAGCGAAATCCTCTTCCTCCAAATTTTGTCCGTCTATCAAGACTTTATGTTTTTTAACCATATTCCCCTCCTTCTTATGCATCTCTTGTTTTTGGATGGCCTTCCTTTTTCTACTGAAAAAATAATCGGAAGGAGGAATCTCATCTATGGGAATGGAGGTAAGGTCATCAACAAATAGAGCTCTTGTTTGTGGGAGTCCAAAAG
>JASDQU010508247.1:0-17996 GCA_032191745.1 Picea mariana
ATATCATTGTTGGAAAATTGGAACATATCCATGTTGCACTTCTTCTATCATCATGAGATATGATCTTCTGAGTAATCATCTTGATACAATATCTTTGTTATAGAAAATCTTCACCACGCTTCTGCTGTGCATTGGAGGTTCTCCACCAAGTTGTCTTCTTCCATCTGCATACAAGGGTCTCTTTCTGGTATACCTCAAAGCCTTGAGGTTGCTCTGCATACACTCTTTGTTCAATTGCTCTAGAGAACAGTCTTTGCATTCATTCGATGTAGAACTCCAACCCATGGATATTGCGGATGATATAAAGACTCATGTAGAGGTATGTCTGGTTTACTAGAACAAGTAATTGTCATAGCCTTCTCCCTCCATCTGGGAGAACCTCTAGTTCTGGATCTTGCAATGCTTGCATATATATACATTGTTCTTCATCATAACTTTCAGTTCCTCTGCTTGATTTCTTTTAGTGAGTTCATATCAGGCTAGTAATCTTGTGATTCTTAATNACAAGGGTCTCTTTCTGGTATACCTCAAAGCCCCTAGGTTGCTCTTCATATGCTCTTTGTTCAATTGCTTTGGAGAACATTCTTTGCATTCATTTGATGTAGAACTCCAACCCATGGATATTGCGGATGATATAAAGACTCATGTAGAGGTATGTCTGGTTTACTGGAACAAGTAATTGTCATAGTTTGCTCCCTCATTCTAGATCTTGCAATGCTTGCATATATACACTGTTCTTCATCACAACTTTTAGTTCCTCTGCTTGATTTCTTTTAGTGAGTTCATATCAGGCTGGTAATCTTGTGATTCTTAATGACTGGTTGTTTTGGCTTTCCTTTCTTTCTTGGACTCTTCATGTTTCTCTTTAGCTCTTGGGTCCATGGAGTTTCTTATAGATTCCATGCCCTAAAGATTCCACTTTCTTCCTTTCAGACGTGGATGGACAACCAGGGATACTTTAAGGCTTCTCTTCGAAGAAGACTTCTTCTGAGGTTGAACTGAACACGTACTGTCTTTCATGGCTGCTACCATGGATATATATTTCATCATCTTCAATGGATCATAGGATTAGCTCTCTCCTAATCCTTGCTTCATGTATAAGTGCATATAATCGGCTCCCTCTGTCTAACAGAGTCCACGCCTTCGTCTACATCCTTATTGTCTTCTGCAATATATAATCGGCTCCCTCCGTCTAACAGAGTCCACGCTTCCATCTTATTGTTCTTCTGTAAAACGTCATAAGTCTTTCTCCAATTTTCTCTTGATTGTTGACTTCTTTTTGTCTTTGCTTCTTCTAAGTCTCTTCATGATTGATTCTGATTTCGGCTTATCTTGTAATAGCTTCCACATGATTTGTTTGATGTATTTCATCCTTTCATGTGTATTATCTGACTTGTATAATGATAGCAATCCTTATCTTGTTGTTCTTCCATATGTATAGTTCTTCTTGGAACATATTATCTTCTAGGAGATAGATATACAAGATATGTACAAAGACTATGCAAACAAGATATGTACAAGAAATAAGAAGAGTATTGTTACCTTCAGAAGAAGAAGTCTCTTTCATCCTGCTTAGTCTTCTTTGTAGGTTCCTTTTCTTCGGCAACTGATGCTTCGTGTTTCTCCTTCCTTTTCTTTAGCTCGAGACAATGACTCTTGTAGTGACCATACTTTTGATAGTTGAAGCATTGTATTTCTGAAATATCTTTCTCTTGATTTGTCTTCCTCTTTGAACCAAATTTCCTTTTGTTCCTGAAATTCTTGAATCTTGCTGTGAAGGCTTGATCATCGTACTTCTTTTGGGGTTTCTCTTTTGCACTGATCCTGGATTCTTCTTGAGCACAGCAAGTCCAAAGTTCTTCAAATGTAGGATATTCCTTCCTTGTGTTCATGCTTGCGGCAAATGCATCCCACGTCTTGGGAAGACCATTGAGTACTATGTTTACCAATTCCTTCTCTGAAATGATTTCTTCAATAGCTTGTAGTTGATCTCTTAACTGAGAGATTCTCACAAAGTATGATGTTATATTGTCATCATCATTCATCTTCATGTCACGGAGCTCATTCTTCAGACTCGTTATTTGTCCAATGTTTCTGACTGAGAAGAGGTTTGTTAGGGCATCGTACATCTTCTTTGATGAGTCAAGATGGGAGATGTAGGGTATCAAGTGGTCTTTTGTAGGTTCCACTATAATACTCATAGCATTGATGTCACCGTCTTTGAACTTCTCCATAACTGCAATGTTCTGCAGTTCCTTCTCTTTTCCTTCTTCAAACTCTAGTTTCACGATCTTTCCTTTCACGATATCCAGCACTTTATTCTTGGCAGGGATGAGGTCAATCCTTGTCTTCCATGCTCTGAAGTTAGAAGCTCCATTTAACTTGTTTTCTGACTTCATAGAGTAAGTCATGGCTGCTTTGACTTGGTCAACCCTAGATCTGGCCAAAAACTCAAACTTGACGTCTTGGCTTGCTGAGAGTACCAGGAGATGTGCTTAGGCTAGGGCGCACTGATCTATCCAGAAATTAGGTCAATCCCTTCACTTAGGGTGCCTCAACGAGAGGATTAGGGTTTCTGCAACTGCATCTACTAGTAACCATAGCGACAGCGTTATGGTGACTGCTCCTGCTAGAAACCCTAGTGACAGTTCTTCAATGAGCTTAATATCCTTACGACTATGTTTCCTTCCAACGGTTAGACTGAATGGAGGTGTGGGCCCATAACCTGTTAGAATATAATGGATGTGCTCGTTTTACCATTGACAATATCGCTATTGTCACCCAACCATAGGTCGAAGCCACCCTCCGAGCACCTTAACATTGATAGAGAATCACTCAGGAAGCAAACCCTGGGCTAGATAGCCAAAGAAAGGGTAGCGCATCTTTCCCCAAGGATAGCACACCAACAAGAGTTGATTAGATAGTCCAAACCCTAACCAAGAGATAGTCCAAGCCAAACGTGATCTGCTAGCTGCAGCAGCTGCAATGGCAACTCTCCTCCAAACCTGCGCATAAAATTGGGCACTGCAGTGCGCACAAGTGTTGCTCTGCAATTCTGAGACTGCCTACCAAAATGAAGATTGGCCTCCTGTATTTATAGTAATTCTGGTTAACTGCCTGGACCAACTTCTCATTCTGGGTATCTGTCTGTTCAGTATATATTATTTCTTTTGGCCGACTTCTTCGCTTGGAGGCTAATAACCTAATACAAGTTATCTTCTTGAGCCAACATGTCTTCTAGGGTTATTAGCCAACTCATTAGGATTTCTTCTTGCTTCCCGGAGTATTCTATTTTCGTCAGGTTTACACGTGGAGGTAAATACCTCCCGTAGCTACCATAATATCAACACAACAAGGGCTAGAAAGAAAGAATAGAGTGTTGCTAAGGCAAGGCTCTATCTCACTTCATCAAATAAAATGGCTTAAATTTTGGTAGGGACATGAGACAAGGACCTTCAATGTGTGCTTGTCACCTAGGGTTTAATTCAACAAATTATAATCATAAATGCGAGAAAAACAATACTACAACCATTAAATTAAGAAGTTTTGCAGAAATTCACTTACATTTAACCAAGAAATCATATAGCAAACCCTAGTTGTAATACCTTCCACCAAGAGAAATGCCAAAAATGCCAAGAAAAGACTTCCTTCAACAAGTGCGCCTCACAATTTCAGCCAATGGCTCCAAAGATAGCGCAAATTTCAGACCTCACTAATGAGTGAGTAAAAGATGATGAAAAAATGAAGGTGAAAACCCTCAATTTATACAGTACAATGACCTAATTTTACTTTTTAGGTCATGAAAACGCCGACAAGGCCAAAATACTAAAATCATATTGTTTTACATTAAATGTTTAAATTAAAACCCTAATCAAGCAATAGAAGGACATCATCCCCTTTCTAGGGTAACGTTAGCCCCTTTGAGGGCAAATGCAACCTCCTGAAGCAAAACGTTAGTCCTCCTTGGGCTTCTCCAAGTTGCCACACGTGCCAAACTACCCTGTTCATCTGCCAAAATGCTCTTGAAGAAAGGATGATGTCATGAACCTCCTGGGTGACGTCCTAGGCCTTCCAAGGCCAACGTTCCACTGAAAAGGGCACAATCCCCCTAGGTCAAGCTCTGCCAGGGTGCCTCTGCAAGAAGTCCTTCTCTCTGGTGCAAACCCCTTTGTCATGTTTGTGCCCCCCTGTTGGGGTTTCATCATCCAACTGGTGGGCTCTTCAGCCCCATGGAGGTCCGAACTGATCATCTCCCCATGTGTACCTGTCCAACATGGTACCTGTTCGTTGGGCATGATCCTACACATCAACAGCTACGCCCTCCAGGGGCTCATAAGTCACAGTGATCATAGCAATGTCGATCACATCTCATCATCAATATTATTAAACATGTGCATAAAACCTCTATTATCCCAGTTAAAAGCTCAAAGACATTATACAAGCCTGCAATACAAGTTTGGGGAAAGTGACAGGGCGTCCTATTGGGCTAGTGTCCACTGGAAAAGGAACTTCATCTAAGCCATGTAAGTGGGTGATGTGGATAAGGGATGTCCTGACAATGGGTGCAGTGGGAGCAGGGGAATGCAAAGTTTTACCTGTGGGTGCCTTTGTAAAAGGCGAGCTGCACCTGTCCTGGATGCAATTTTTTCGAGCCCAATTCATGCCTTTTATTCTTTATTCTTATTGCTTTTTCTTCAAGAAGCTAATCCGGGGACACTGCTCTGGCGTGGTGACCAGTGGTGGCAGCGTTACCCACAAGTACTTTCACAGCAATGAGAAGGTTGGTTCGTGATGAGACCCCCTTTCTCTTGGCCATGCAACCAAGAGTCACTACCCTGGCATGGTAACTAGATGCTAGTAGTGTCATACTGCTAGGTACCCATGGACCTAATAGGCTGGCTCGTGATGAGACCCCCCATCCTTTGACTAGGTCTTGTTTTTTATTATTTTTTGTGGGTCCCTCTCGTTTCTTGCTGAGAAGTCTTTTACTGCTTTCACGGGGATCCCTGAGCGAAGCATCTCGAGGTTTTATTTTTAGGCTTTTATCTTTTGCCAGCTTGCTTTTACCTTCTGGGCCTTTAGCCAAAATGATTGGCCAACACAGTGCCCAGACAAGTGTAACGGGATAGATGGGCGGGATGCAAGATGAAAAAGTGGTGCTATGACGGGAGCGGATGATGACTCTTCAGTAACCCCCCCAGTGGCAAACCAAAACCTACAGACACAGGCTTACCAGGGCATCCTATCATCCCCCCCAGATATGGTCAAGTGGGCAAGTATAAGATCCAAGCATTCGTTAGAAACAAAAGGAATTAAATGCACATATTCAAAGGTTTTGAGGATCAGAGTGACACATACCATGATATCCGGACTCATTACCTCATGGAGCAAGAACCATTTCTGACACAAGACCAAGCCGATGGTGATGGATGGGGCTGCTGGCAAAGTAGAGGCACTGAAAGGGAGAAAATATGGGCCCTCTAGGGCCATGCTAAAAGTCGATCCGGCTCTCGGTACTCCATGTCTGGGACCTGTGGGCCTCGAGACATGATCTCCTAGTTATCCCTAAAAGTGGGGGATAACAGGTCCATCTCAGTAACGTTTCAAAATTCACAATACATGCCTTAGTCATTACCAATTGCTGGCCATGGTTTTTTCTAGAATTGACAGGAGAGATCATCCATCCCTGGGGATTTCTTATCAGACATATCCTAGATTTCTCTGTAGAGATCATCTGCCTCTATCAAGTATGATAGGATATTTGCCCAAATTGGGAAACAATACCAGGAACCATCCATTTTACTGCTTCTTTGGCTTCATGTCTGCTACGTTAACCTATAAAGTTGAAAATGTTTTGGAAATGGTCTTGCAAAATTGCTCTTATTTCATTTTCATTCTTTTCAAGCTCTCCTTGATGAAATTATAGGGCCAAGATTCCTTTTGAAGAAAAATTACTTTTAAGGCAATGGAACTAAATTTAGAGGTTTCCTCACTGTCACTGGCCCAATTTGTCTTGGCCTGAATTCTGTCTCCTCTAGCTCTGTATTCTTCAAAGATTCTAACCCAGTTTGCCAAATCAGTCACCTTTTTTGTATGTTGGGGTTAAGTGCTTTACTAGGCCGCTCCTGGCTAAATTGAACTGATTTCGCAGGTGATTTTCTTTTGAGTGAAAAGAATGAGCTATCATCTTTCTCAAGCCTCTATGGAATTCTGTCACTCTTTGAATTTCCCCAGCCTCTTGTGGTTGCTTCCCACCTCAAGATCCAACCTAAATTGTCTGTCAATATGGGCACCAGGTTCCATAGTCTAGCAATATCTCAAAGACAATCAATCCTTAGAGTCCAGGCATGACACATAAAGCTTATATGGGAGTTTATTTGGAAACTCTTGTTATTCTTATCATCGTAAGTGTAGTGATAGGCAATTGATCTAATTCTCTCACTGAATATTTCACTTTACCACAGGATTATTTGGTGAAAGTGGAAAAGGACATGTTTCCGTATGACACTAGTGAGTTACACAGCGTCTTGAATTAAGGGAGAGTCATGGATAAATGGTCTTTTGAATTTGTTAACTTCATATTTTATTTGTTCTTTTCCTCTAATTTAACAACTTTCCAATGATTATTTTACTGAATTCTAAATTTCATCAGTTGCCAAAACTTAGTCTACTATGCATTTTATTGTTTGCCATTCAGTTTACATTGTTAGTGTTGACCCGTGTCTTCATTTTTCTTTCACTGTTTTAAAAGCACTTGCTTGATTGAGTCGGTCCTTGTGTGCTCTTTGTTATAACTCTTGACGTTCTGGGCCTTAATTCAACTAATTTCTTGTACATTCTTGAATATGCAGAAAACAAAATTTTGATGCTGAACCTCTTTTGATGTCTTATGTTTGCAGTTTGACTACTTTGAAACCATATTGCATATTTATTTGACACAAGCTGCCCATGAAGCTCTGAAGTCTCTGCGTGAACTATTATTGGAAAAGGCTACAGAGACTGTAAAAGATTCTTCAGAGAGTGTTGGGCATAACCGACGACAAACACGTGGAAGTGAGGATGGGCTTGTACTAGATGAAAGACAGCAAGGAACCATAGTATCACCAGACGATTTAATTGTAAGAGAACATCTACCTCTGCTTGATTATTCCATTGATTAAGTGCATGTATTTGTAGAGACTATTGTTTTCCATTGCTAGAGGTTAATGAGATATTTCAACTGATGCACTGACTTCAATTTCTTTGCAGGCACTGGCACAACAAGCTAGTGCGGATTTCCTCCAGTTGGAACTGAGGAGAACTCAAATGAATACTGTCTGTTTCAGAGAGTTATCTATTCATTTGGAACCAGTGTCAGATACAGGGAGGCATGTCTTTCAAACCTCCCATAGTATGGCAGCTCCAGCTAGCACAAATATGAAAAGTACACAATCTATGGGAGCTTCTGTCTATTCACGTCATAGACGTAGGTTATCAGGATCTAGCTTGTCTGACTCAGATTCTCATTCAAGTAAGCCGTTTGCAATGGTGCATCCCCATTCTCCAATTAATCAACCCGGGTATGCCAGTTCAGATGTTGGGAGTGATAGTGCTGATATAAGAGGACGGGGTCCCTCAAATGATAGGTATTCTAAACCTCAGCCAGAGTCAAGATGGAATTCAGAGTCAAGATGGAGTTCAAGGAGAACTTCAAGAGTAACAGATGACGATTTGAGATGAAATTTGTACATTGGAAAAAGGTTGATCCTTGTCTAGTATTTTCCCTTCCCATCTAGACATGTCTTTTTACCATAGTTTGTAAATTTCTATCTTTTCATCTATTCACCGACTTATTTAACAGTGATCCCATTCAACCAATTGTTACTCTCAATTTCTAGACATTTTTCATCTGATGTCAGTAAAATGTAAAAGCAATGCACTTTGAAAAGTATGAGAAGCTTCATTTTTTAAGTTTCGTGTTATTGCAGTGTCCTCCCTCTCCCGTACCCCCATAAGCTGCCCCCCCAAAAAGAGGTGTTTTTGTGCCCATTTAAATGTGAAAACTAAGAGTGAGTGAATATTTTTAAATGATTTCCCAATCTACAGTACACACCTGTATAGTCAAGACCTGTTGTCTGGAGTGTAATATACTTGAGCAAATGAGCAATTCTGGAATCCACAGCTTCAAATTGAGCATAATATATTGCTTATTTTGTGAAAGACATGAAACTAACTTTCTGTGTTTCTTGTTGGAGGCTCATATTGCAATGTACTAAGACATGAAAATGAGTCGCTGGTGGAGTTGGTTATGAGCCGACGCTACAATACTACAGGTCTCAGTTTCAGTTTATGAATTCTACTTGGACAAGGTGTTAGAACCAGACATTCACTTCAATAAGGATTGCTGTTGTCAATTCACGTTTTGGTGATGAGAAAACATTGAATTTCTATGTAATATGTTGAAACTGCAGTTATGTTCGACAAATTTAGTGGGTACCATATTTAAATCACAGGGTTATTGTTGTATAGAGGATTTAGACGATTGAAATACCATTCGCTGCTTTGTAATCTATATGGATATACAGCCAATTTAATGGAAGAAATATAATTTCCGTCATGAAATCTTACAAAATCAGAAAATAGTAGGTAGTTGTGGTTATGGCCATTGTTACTCCGACAACTGGAGAATATATAAACTAGAACCAGGAAAATTGTAATACAAAGTTAAAAATAGCATTGTAGTTGATGCACACGATATTCAGTAAATTAATGCATATGAAGAAAGTGTACCAACCTGGCACAGTAAAATTATATAAGCTCTTAATATAGCTGATATATGAATCATATATTAACGAGGTTGCAGAGATTTTTCCTGATGATAGCAAAGATACAATTTCAGACTTTCAAGGTACCAACTAAAAAGGGTACCTCAGCCTTATTGGCAAGTAAATTATAATTTGAGTTATGGGATTGGGGGGGTTCCTTTTATTAGACATAAACTTTGAACCAAGCTACAAAAATCCTATTTCATTAGCTGGTTTGATAGTTGCAAGATATGTTTTAGAAATATGTATTCCAATCTAAAAATATGAGAAAAGTGGTATGGATTTTGAAAACATATAGCAATGTTCCAGAAAAATACAGAGTAAATAAAAAGAAAAGGTAATGGCATTTGAGCGATTAACTTATTTGATATCTGACTTGATATAAAATGAAATACATAATTAGAGTGCAAAATTCTGTCATTGTTCAGGGCTTGAGACTTTGATATTCAACATATTTATTTTGTTAAACAAGTGATCCCACTCATTTTGCTGAGCCTACTTGAGGGATCAAGGAATAAACCTTGAAATGGAAGGCAAATATGGATTCAGAGGCAAGAAAAGGTGGACTGTACTGCTGACATGGTAGTATCACTACCCTTTCCCAATAAATAGTTTTATCAACAATCAAAATGTTATTTTAATTAATCTCGTGTAAAGGAAAAATAGAACTATACAATATTTCTTTTAAAATGACCATATCTTGTTACTACGCTTATTTTTTTCACATTGTTAAATGTCATAAAATGTTGGCATCTTATCCAAACATTGAAGAACATATTTTACACTATATTCTAGACAAAGAGTCAGAAAAACATGAAATATCAGCCAAAGGATAGTAATCAATATGGGTTATTTTGTTGACCTTTGATTATTTTGTTGAAATAAAAGAGTACATGTTTATGTGATTTTGCAATGATATCTATGTATGGGATGGTGAAATGGTGAGATAAGAGGTTGAACATTATTTTTCATTTTAGTGAATATGCATGCTCCAATATATTTACTTATTTTTCTATTACAACTACAAGCAGGAAATCATTTTGACAAAAGCACAGTGCCTTCTCATTTTGATCCATAGAAAAATATACTAGTTGTCACTAGTACCTCTAAAAATGTTGCATATCACATATATTTTTCTCCGAGTAATAAAGGATATGCAACTCCAAGGCAAATCTAGACATAAAAAATGTTACATCCAAAGAACTTATATTTCTTCCCTCATCATTACATACATAAATCCGTCGCTACATTTCAAAAAATTTGTCTATAATTGAACTTGTTAGTCACCAGCAGGTCTACGCACATAGATACATGTAAGTAATTGCTTAGTTTTGTTGGTTTACTAACTATGGTTGTGTTCTAAAATATAAATTAGAATACGTTGATAGAAAGAAACTATAGCAAATGAAGGTTACGATGATGCATCAAGAGTCAATACTTTGTTCAAGGCCCATTAAGACATGTTACAAAAAATGAAGTTACATTGGTGGAGCCCCATAGACACCACATTCGAGGGCCATACGACATGTTACCAAAAATGAAGTTACATTGGTGGAGCCTCGTAGGGAGTTGTAAATCGTAGTTGTATGACAGTTGAGAGGTTTCCCAAAATTGTAGTTGCATGATAGTCTAGATGTTGTATATATACCCCTTTAGGTCCTAATCTCAATCATCGTTCTTGATTTTTTTAATCATGTCTGAATCTTTATTACACCAATATTGCCTCAAGCATCCTTTTTACTGTAATTTTTTCTAACCCTAGGTGATTGTTGTCCCAATGTTCTCTCATTAAATAATTCCAAAACATAATTTATTTGATAGCAGAAATTTAAATTTTTGAACATTGCATCAGTCACACAATAGCTGAAAAATAAACAATGAAAAAAATACATACATATACAGGGATTTCTTTTTCTAATCAGCATTTCATTCATTTTATCAATGCTTACAAGGTAACCTCTGTAGCCTGCTTGAACTAGCGGTGGTATGGTCAATAGAATTATTTCAAACATAAGTGTATGGCTTGCGTACAAAAGGGTACAACTACGGTAGTACAACCTACTCTTTTCGTGTATGTTTGGAACAACAAATCTCTCTTCCTCTCCTCTCAACACTAAAACACACTCCAACCATTCACGGAAGACTGTGTATGGCTAGATCTAAAGGTGTATGACCTGTGCATAAAGAAAAAGATGGCTATATTAGTGGTACGGTCCGTACGACCTGTTGGTATCTTACTGGTTTCTTTAACAAATCTGCTTATTTTTTTCCTGATGCACTCTTCCTTCTCCCATCTATCTTGCTCTCTTTTCATATGAGGTCGATCTCTCCTATCTTGTTCTTTTTATGCTTTGAGATAAATAACTATTCTCCTCAATCTCAGCTACCACCTATCTCAATCTTGAGATTGTTAGGGTCCTGCCCTAACCTCCTTACTTAAATGCTCTTTAATGTATGAGGTCGCCTTCCTTATATAAGGCCCATTAAATAGTTAGTTAATACCCATTCATTGTAAAGAGGGTCATTTTTATTAATAAGGCCCAAATTAGGGGGCCCTCATTATAAGTGGGTATGTAGGTAGTTAAGATTATCTTTGGATACCTATATATTGAATAGAAGGTTATGTAATGTTTTGTCAATAATTGTTATTGTAATTGGAGCTTTTCTCTATGAGGTTGCCCCCTTGAAGAGGCAAGTGAACATAGCTCTCTATTTTTTATTATTAAGAAATATTTTTCAGGGTTTATCTATTTGCTCTTTTGTTATTTGGTTTTGCTCCACATTTTATGTGATTTCTCTAAAGTTTTGGGGTTAAGTACATTAAAAGTGGTATCAGAGCTCTTCCTTGAGCATGAAGTGGGAGAATTTTGGCACATAGCGAGATATTTTTTTTCTTTTTGTTGATTTTTGACAGAAAAAAAAGAGGATGGCAATATTCAAGTCGATTTTTGAAACTTTCTGTGTAGAATTTGAAGAATCTAAACCAAGATTTGAATTCCTCTCAAAAAAATATCCAATTAAAAAAATGTTCAAAACAGAGTCTGGGAAGTGGAGATATCATTGATTTAAAATCAGTTTTATTTTAGACTTTTTCTAGTGATGATTGTGTATTTCATAGATTGAATATATTTTGATAGAATGCACATATTTAAGTCAACCCAGTGTTAGTAGATCCAATGACATTGTGACATTTCATTATTGGGTTCATAATAATCAATTCGAGAAGTACAATAGAAGTTGTGATCATTTTACATTTTTGACCTCAAACTTTACCTTGAACAAGTTATTTTTAGTGATTTTAAAAAAAATTCTCGGGTCAACAAACTCCTACATTTTTTAAATTTTATTTTAGAGATGTGTTATGGTGTCTTTAAATAACACAATGATCTGTCGTTTAGCGGGTAAAATTGTAGTCATGGTAGAATAGAGGTAGGAAATACAAATGGAATCGCGTTGTTAGAAACCCTTGTAACCCTTGTTGGTACCCCTTCGAATAGTATTGTGTCAAAAAATACCTATATACGAAATCTCACTTCCATGTACCCTTGGGTATATAGGAAGTCCCCTAGGTATACTTGAAACCGAATCTAAATAAGCTAATTGGCCGTCTTGTCGCTATAATACACCAAGAACAACATTTGGGGAGAACTCTCTAGTATTTGGGTAGTTGAGTAGTACAACTAAGAGCACGGTTGAACCTTCTTAGTTAGTGCCCTGAGATATTGGGTCGAGTACCACTATTGGATCTCGCATATATCTTAGAGCGCTATAACACCTAACACTCATTTGTCCTTGAGACATGGTAATCTTTTTTAAAAAGCTCGCCAATGAAGAATACCTGTAAATCACCTCATACTTATCTGAACAACATGACCATCTCTCTACTACAGGTAGGTTGGACACTATGGAAGGTCAACTTAAGCAACTTTAGGAGAACATAAATGGGTTGGATGAGAAGTTGGAGCAACAAAGTACGCAAAACCTAGCCAACTTCGAAAAAACGTTGATTGAAAAGTTGCAGGGTATGTTAGCTCAAGGCATACCAAAAAAATGCCATTGGACCACACAACACATTGAGCCACACCAGAAGAAACTTCTAATTCATGATTATTTAGCCATCCACAACCCTCTTTGAGTTCGCACAACAATAGACCAATGGATAATAACATGTGACAACATTCTTCTAAGGTGGATCTAAACAAGTTTGATGGTTCTGACCCATCAGGATTGGGTCGCCCAAATGGAACATTACTTTTCCGTCCAAATTATTATCAACGAGATGATGAAAATTAGGGTGGGGGTCCTTTATCTAGATCCAGAACTATGACAATGGTGGGAATGGAATAAAAAAGCCTATGTAAATTACATCGCCTAGAGTCAGTTTGTTAACACTATCCATGCACGTTTTGAGAGAGATACTCACTATTTGGGGCAACTTACCAAATTATGCCAAAAAGACTTAGTCATCGACTTTATGGAAACCTTTGAGCATTTAGCCATTCGTACAGAGAAGTTAACGGACTCTTACTATAAAGAATGTTTCATTAGTGGCCTCAAGGAGTAGATTCAAGCACAAGTTGGAATGCAACGTCCTGCTACATGGTTAGAAGCAACTCAGAGGACCTTAGAAGCAAAAATGGTGATCAATGCATAAATAAAAATTACTAGCCTTCATTCCCCGCACTCGTCCTCCCCAGGGTAATTCCCCAAGCACCACTCCTACTCATCCCTTGAAAGTACAAATGTTCTCTCTAGCTTAAATGGTGGACTGCCAAAGACGTGGACTCTGTTATAATTGCGATGAAAAATATGCTCCAAGTCATCGTTGTAAAGAACATAAATTGTTCCAAATGGATATGACCACTCATACCCTAACCGAAGATGCAACTATCGAAGAGACATCGAAGTTACTGGTTGAAGACACCAACACTAAGATTCAGGTGGATATTAAATCTCCATTCTCTTATGAAGAACCCCTAATATCCCTACATGCATTATCGAGCATTTCAACTCCACAAAACTTGAAACTCATGAGCGACATCAAGCACTGGAAAGTCGTAGTCTTAGTTGATAGTGACAATAATCAGAAATTCATTTGCAAGAGAGATATAAGAAACCCATTGTTTTGTACACCCGGTGCACAACTTTCAAACCCATGGAGGTATGATGAAATATGGGGGCAGATGTCAAAATGACAAACTCCAAATGGGAGAATATCAACTCAAAACCCATCTATTTTCCATCAATATGGGTGGCTGTGATATAGTATTGGGGTTAGAATGTCTATGCACATTGAAACCAATCACCATGGATTTCAAAGAACTCTATATGAGTTTCACTAAAGAGGGTCATGCACACCCTTCAAGGGATTTATGCAAGCTCCCTTGAAATGGTCACCTCTCATTGTATGGAGAAGTTATTAAAGAAAGATCACTTTGACATTATTACCCAATTTAATGCCATACATGTTATGGATAATACGACAAAAGAAATCCACTCAGACTTGCAGTTGGCCTCGAAAAACATCATCAAGTCTTTTGAGACACCAAAGGGTTTACCCCCTTCTCGAGGAGATCATGACCATGGCATTCCCTTAATTCTAGGAAGTCAACCGCCAAATGTACATCCTCATCAACACCCTTTTGGCACAAAAGAGTGAAATAGAAAAGATCATTCAGGAACTATTGGAAGCAGGGGTCATATGTCCCAATACAAACCCTTTCTCATCACCAGTAGTTGTGGTCTTAAAGAAGGCACATGAGGCATGTGTCATGATTTTAGGGTTGTCAATAAGTTGACAATCAAGGACAAATTTCTCATCCCAATTATTGATGATCTCCTGGATAAACTTCATGGAGCAAAGTTTTTCACTAAGCTTGATCTGCATTTAGGATACCACCAAATCATGGTGAAAGAGACAAACATCCCTAAAACAACTTTCAAAACATATGAAGGTCATTACGAGTTTCTAGTCATTCCTTTCAATCTTTTTAATTCTCCATCCACTTTTCTGAGCCTCATGAACAAGATTTCCAAACCCTTCCTATGCAATTTTGTGTTGGTATTATTCGATGATATCTTGATCTATAGTAAATCATGGGAATCACACAAAATCATGTTGACAAGTCCTTGCAACTCTTGAGAGACAACCAGTTATTCACGAAGTGCTCCAAATGTGCTTTTAGGGCTCCTGAGGTTGAATATTTGGGTCACATAGTAAGTTTGGAGGGAGTGCCAGTTCATCCCAAGCAAGTGGCCCCATCCCAAAACACTGAAGAGCTTGAGGGGATTCTTAGGACTTACAAGTTACTATAGGAAATTTGTGAAAAAATATGGCAAAATTGCAGTTCCTGTAACTTCACTCCTTAAAAAGAATTCCTTCATTTGGAATATGTAGCAACAAAAAAGGATTCCATGTGCACTACTCAAGTATTAGTAGTGTCTGACTTTAATCAGATTTTTGTCTTGGAATGTGGTGCCTCAAGTAGAGGTCTCAGAGAAATATTGATGCAAGAAGCATGCCCCTTGGCATTCATCGATACACAATGGTGTGACTGCAATTTGGGAAAATCCACATATGAGAAGAAAACGATGGCTATCCTACATGCAGTGGATACTTGGAGGCCATATCTCATAGGGAGGTGTTTTTAGATCAAAACTAACCATCAGCCTAAAGTACTTCCTCGAACAACGATTGTCTTCACAGAGCAATATAAATGGGTCACCAAGATGTTGGGGTATGATTATGGGATCATCTATAAGAAGGGTAAAGACAATGTTGTGGTCGATGCTTTATCCAAACAATATCAGGATGATGGGTCACTCCTTGCCTTATCATTACCAAGTCCATGATGGCTTGAAGAAGCTTGCAAGGAATGGCTAGAAAATAGTACTTTAAGGTAGCTCATATAACAACTTTAGGTAGATCCCAACCCACTTAAATGTTATACATGGAAACAAGATGCATTGCGGTATAAAGGGCACATTGTTTTGGTAAAATATTCGACCCTAAAACAACATGTCTTAGAGGAGATACATTCATCACCGATAGCAGGTCACTCTAGCTTTCAAAAAGCCTATGAACGAACTAAACATTCACTCTTATGGGAAGGCATGAAAACAAATATCTAGGATTTTGTAACATCTTATAATTCCTACCAACGAAACAAGGGAGAGAGGTTGAACATACCATGGGCATTAAACACTACCAATCCCAACATAGATATGGATGGACATTTCAATGGATTTTATCATGGGACTTCCAAAAGTGGGCAACAAATCAATTGTTGTGGTGGTTGTTGAAAATCTTTCAAAAGATGCTCATTTTTGTGCCCTAGCTCATCATTTCACTCCTTCAATTGCTCAGACCTTCATGGATCAAATCTTCAAGCTACATAGTATGCCCACTTTCATTGTCTCAGATCGGGACCCCACATTCACCAACAAATTTTAGCAGGAGTTATTTATACTTCAAGGTACACAGTTGAATATGAGCACTACATATCGTCCCCAAACTGATGGTAAAACAAAAGTGGTCAACAAGTGCTTATAAACCTATTTGAGATGCTTTGCTTTCAAAAAATTGCACCAATGGGTACAATGGCTTCCCCTTGTCGAATGGTGGTACATTACCACTTATCATGGAGCTACCAAAATAAAACCATATAAAGTTGTTTAAAGCCAAAAACCCTTGTCAGTGGCATCCTATGTACCAGACACCTCCAAGGTTCATGCAATAGATATAACACTTCACACTAGAGAAGCCATTATCTGTACCCTCAAGGACAACTTGATTATGGTGCAAAATTGAATGAAACAAGAAGTTTTTTTTTTCTAAAAACTGAAAGATGATTTATATATAAAAAGGCACGACCAGAGTCGCTAATTACAAAAAGGGGTGCTGGAACAATGACCCAACAACTAGTAAATCAATAGCTTATTACATGGGCCTGCCCCAAAAACTGTTGTTGCTAAATAATAAAAACTAACTAGTCTAGCTATTTCTTACAATCTGTGATTACTTAGACGTATCCATAGTTACAAAATTTTGGGACTGCTGGCCCATCTTACTAGCTATTTTCCTTTGGAGCTTGGGCTGGAGCTTCTTATGGAGGCATGTCTAGGGTGATGTTCAGGTCCGAGAGGATCGTGACATMTCTGCTCCCCCATTCCTCACTTCGGCTTTGTCCTGCTACGTCATGGGCTCTGGTTCCATGTGATTCCTCGAGTTGTTCACCTTGTCTTCTCAAGAAATCAACCTCATCTTGGAGCTGACTGATTAGGGYATAGTGTTGAGAAAGGGTTTCCATTGTGAAGCTTAGGGTGGTGCTGTGTGAATCYAGTCTCATGGCCAGATGTTGGGTGGTGATGAAGTTGTCATCCACGATTTCCTCCTCACGGTCATCCTATCCTCGACGCTAATCCATTCTTTCACTAGCTAATGTGAATTTTTTGAGATTTTTGGTGTAAACTGCTCCTGCGCTTTCACTGCTGCTACCTGGGTGAAGGCCTTGCAAGTGTTGTTGGGATCTGATCGTGCTTTTTGAGGCCGCTTCTCTTCTGCCTGAGATGTTGCTCGAAGAATCCAATAACAATTGGATCCTTTTTCTATCTCCCTGTTTAATTACTCTGCTCTGGATGTTCTTGTTATGCCCTTGTGGCCAACCAATACTCTTGTCGCACCCTTGATTAGTGGCCTCCACCTTGTCTGTGCTTGTTCTGCGATTTATATGTTCTGAACACTGGCTTGGAAATATGGGGCTCTTCCTATCTCCTGTAATTCTTTCTAAATTACTTACCTTCATGTGGGTGTATAAACATTGAATCGGTCTCTGTCCCTGTAATCGCCATGTGATATCCATTTTTGAACGTGCTAGATGATGCCCCTGGGATGAGGCGTATTGCTTTTCCATCTTTTGCGTGCTTTGGAGCCTTACCTCAATCATTTCCCATTATGTTAGCTTGAGTGCCATTAATGGAAGGGTAAGGGGAGAGGGAGAGGAGTGAGGTGGGAATGACCTTATGGGAAATATCCCATGGGGGGTGAACCTTTTGCTGCGCTGAAAATCCCAATTTTCTTGTTGCGACGTACTACTTCTCACATTCCTGGATTTGGCGAAGTACATTGATCCCCTGGTTTTGTCGAGAGTTTTTCCTGACTTGTTGTTGCACTGGAGAGTCATGTGTGCTTGG
>JASDQU010508247.1:20658-38929 GCA_032191745.1 Picea mariana
TGTTTTTGGACAAGTACTTGTTTCTAAGTGTTTTTTTCCACCATTATTTTTCACCTGTGATTACATGCTAGATTACCTTTGCTACCAGAGCTAAGTTTATCTTTTTCGGATCTCTTAAGCCCAACCCCCCGTTTTCTTTAGGAACACAGGTAGTAGCCCAATTAACCATATGGAATTTTTTTTCGTTATCCTTGCCTCCTCGCCAGAGAAATTTTCTTATGATTTTGGCCATTTCTTTCTTGATTCAAACTGGAGTGTAGAGTGCTGAGAATTGGAAGATTGGGAAGGAAGAGAGAACTGCTTTTATTAGGACTACCCTGCCTGTTGGGTTTAACCATGTGGCTCCCCATATTTCAAATTGATCTTTTAGTTTTTGGAGGATCACTTGCCATGCCTCCCTAGGGAGGGCTTTGATGTTTATCACAGTACCTAAATACTTGAAGTATTTCTAGTCCATCGTGAAAGGGAATTGGAGGATGTGGGCTATTCTAGCCATTGTTCCCTCTTTAACATTTCATGCGTATATTTGGATCTTAAGTTTGTTGATAAGCCCTCCCGAAGCTTGTTCATACTGGTCCAAGACTAGTTTAAATCTTCAAGCCATTGTTTAGGAAGCTCCCCCAAGGAGAAGAGTGTCATCAATGAATTGAGAGTTGTTTATCCTTCTAACTCCCCTAACAATTTTCAGGCCCGGGATGTTTATATTTGTCCTTTCTTGCTCCAGTCTTCTGTTTAGAGTTTCTGCCATGATTACGTACAACATCAGAGAGAGAGGGAAACCTTGTCTAAGACCTCTTGAGGCTTGGAAGAACATATTTGGGCGTCCATTAATCAGTGGTGCTATCCACAGGGAAGAAATACAAGCCTTGATCCAAGAGATAAAGGATCTCTAGAAATCAAATTTGTTTAGCACCTCATAGAGGAATTCATGCTTCACTCTATCAAAGGCATTTCCATATCAATTTTAATGATCATTCCTTTTTATTTATTCGTTACACTGGTATGGATTGCTTCCTGGACCAGGATTATGTTGTCCTAGATTTGTCTTTTAGTCACAAAGCCCCCCTTGGTTTGGGAGGATTATCCTTGGGAGGATATGTTTTAACCTGTTGGCGATAATTTTGGTGAGAATTTTGTAGGAGACATTGCAAAGGGAGATGGGGCGAAAATGATCAAAAGTGTTTGGATTTTTGGATTTGGGGATCAACGTAAGGAAGGAGGTATTGGTGGCTCCTCCTATATTGCATGTCGTTTGGATGTATCTAATCATGCGAAGTAGGTCCTTTCTAATGATTTCCCAACAGTGTCTATAGAAGTAAGGGATAAATCCATCTGGCCCGGGTGCTTTATCTAGATCGAAGTGGAAGACTACCTCTCTAACTTCCTCTTCAGTGACTTTCTTTGTCAAAGTCTGATTATCCTGATCCGTTATCAATTGGGTGATCGATTCCATGAACTGCAACATCTGGTCTTTATTATCTGCTCCATACTGGGTATAGAGAGTTTTGAAATGAGAAGAGGATTCTTTTTTTATCTCGCCAAAGGAGTTAATTATCTATCCTGTGGTTGTTTTAATTTCTTCTACTGAATTCTTATGTTATCTAGCTTTGGCCTGCTTATGGAAAAATGATGTATTTTTGTCTCCTGCTTGTAGCCACAGGGATCTTGAGTTTAGTCTCCATTCCTTTTCCTCATTGTGGAGTGCCCTTAAATAGTTTTGGAAATGAGTTTTCTCCTACTCAAGGTGTTTGTATTGGACTTCCTTGTCTTCCATTTCAATGTGTAGCTCTTCTAATTTCTGTTTGTGTCACTTTACTTCTTCCTTTATGCTTATGTGGGAAGATTTTTCCCAATCCTTTAAAGCTTTCTTTGTTTTTTTTTAGTTTTTGTTCCCAAATATACACTGTGGTTCCGTCCACCCATGTAGACCAAGCCGAGGATATTAGGGAGAGGAAGTTCAGCAAATCTAGCCAGAGAGGGTTGAATCTAAAAGGAATGGGGTTCAGGTTTTTGGCATTTGCAAAAGTAAGAGCTATAGGTCGGTGGTCTGAGATTCCCCAAGGGACAATTTGGGAGGAGATGGTAAGTGGGAGGAAGAGGAGAGGGTTGTGGATAAGGAAGCAGTCCAGTCTAGAAACTATGTGGCCCACCCCTGTCCTTTTATTGGTCCATGTATATTTTCCTTGGGAGGGATGGACATTGAATAGATCTAGGTCCGAGATCAGATCCTCCAAATGTTCCCTAAACTGGTCTCTAACAGAGGAACCACCCTTTTTCTCCCCTTGGTATGAGTAGTATTAAAATCCCCTGCTATTAATTAGTTTTCTTGAGCATCTAACTCTTTTAATTTCATTAGTGTTTCCAAGCACTCTCTCTTTTCCCAGTAATTGTTAGGAATATAAACATTGTAGATATGATAGATATTACCTGTTTGGAGATGCTTTAGTTTTACCATCGTCCAATGGGTTGAGTTCACTCTTTGTTCCTCCTTGAAGATTTGAGTGTTCCACATTGTATAGATCCCTCATGAGCCACCTCTTGCATTCAACGTCGTTCCACTACTTTGATTCCAAATTTGTTTAATTTCTCTTAGGGTCTCATCGCCTTGGAGTTTTGTCTCATGAATTAAGAGGATTTTGGGATTTTCTATCTGGATTAGCTTTCCCATGGCTTCCTTTTTTTCCCTCTGGCCCAAAACTCTACAATTCCAGGAGACTAACTTCATTACTTACTATTGTGCTTTGGTGCCCCTCCCTCCGGGGGCTGAGACTACCCCTTTGCTATTTGGGATTTTCCACTTTTCCCTTCTTTCCTAAGGATTTCTTCCAGTGTTGGTTGGATTCCTAGATCTTTGTCATGGGTCGTCGCTTTCTCTCTTTTTGATTTATTTTTTCTCCTTCCTGCTCTCGTGGCTGGAACGTTCTTTGGGATTTCTACATTCGTTTCTTCTCTAGATTTTTCTTGACTGTCTTCCTCCTGTGTTTGATGAATGACTTGGTGTTGGGGATCTGGATCTTCTGGGTGGATCTCAAGAACCACATATTGATCATGGGTGTTTTCTTCTGTGTTTTCCTTTGAGCTAATCAACTCTGTATCCAAAGTTTCCAAAGGTTCAAACTTGTTCTTGTTGCTTTCAGCTTCATCTTCGATCTGTATTGGAGATTTCCCTTTACTTGGCGAGGGGGGTCTGGAGTTTATTTTTCGCTCTTGTTGTGGGTTTCCTGCTCTATTCGTCAATTTCTTTCGTTTTTGTTGTTGCCAATGCTCAGAAGACTTGTTTTATGGGTGCTCTTGGGTCGCCTTAGGGCAGTTTTTGGCGAAGTAACCATATTCTTGACAATATTTTCACTTAAATGGGAGTTGTTCATAATCCACCGTTTGGATGTAAGACCAACCATCCAAGATGAGTTGTATTGCTTCTGGAAGCCCTTTTTCCAGATCCACTTCTACACAGATCCTTGCACAAGATTTTAGTCCATCTCATGGTTCGGCTCGATCGATGAACCTTACCAGAGCGTTGCCAATATTTTTTATTGTTTCGTCATTCCAACAATGGAGGGGTAAGAAGGGGATCCTAAGCCATACTGGAACAACAGAGGGGATATTTTTCTTTGGACTGAATTCTGGAGTCCATTTGTTTAGATACATCCCTCTGGTTCCCATGAAATACATGCCATTTCTGAAGATCAAGTCTTGATCTGCTTTATTTTCAAAAAGAAAAACGTAGAAAACCTTTCCACAAAAAGCTATATAGAGTTTTCCTTTGATTGTTTTCTTCCAGTTCTGCTCCAGCCATAGATCCATAGCTTTGGGGGATGGCCAGAGTTTGATGAATTTCCCTATTAGACCGTTTTCGGCCAGCTGGAGAGCAAACGGTCTCGAAGAGGGGGAGTGGACCGACACTTTTAGAAGTGTTTCCAACCTTTTGATGAATCTAGAGTTAGGGGCTCCCTTGGTAGCTTTTGAATAGGAGGAGATCAGAGTCTGGAACATTGCAAGCTCAGGCGGTGGCAGGGGTTGGGGGGGATCCCCCAAGCCCAAGGCCATGGCGGCTAGCGTAGGAAGCCTAGATGCTGTTAGGGGGATCTCAAGGTACGATTCTCAAGAAGGCTAGGAAAATAAAATAAAATGAAACAACAAGTTGATCAACATAACCCCAAACATTATTTTGTCGAAGGGGATCAAGTGTTTATTTTCCTACAACCCTATAGATAGACATCACTCAAAGATAAAGTCCCCTAGAAGCTATCTCCTAAGTTCTATGGTCCCTATCGGATCATACAATGCATTGATCAGGTCACCTACAAGTTGGCTCTACCAGTCCACTCCAAGATTCATCTAGTCTTTCATGTGTCATGTTTGAAGAAAGTTGTGGGATCAAATTGCAAAAGTGCAAAAAAAACTACCAAAACTTGATGAAGAAATTTCCATTTGGCTCCAACCAAAAGAAATATTGGATACCAAGAGTGTTATTTGCGCTAGCGCACGATCAAAGAAGTATTAATCCAGTGGAAAGACACGCAACTGGAAGATGCCACATGGGAACTAACAACAATTCTACAACAATTTCCCCACCTTCAACTTCGATGACAACACTACTTTCAAAGGGGGAGGGCATGTTAGAGTCCTACCCTAACCCCCTTACTTAGATAGTTTATGAATGTCTGAGGCCACCTTCCTTAAATAAGGCTCATGAAATAATTGGTTAATAGTCATTCATTGTAAAAAGGGTCCTCTTTATTAATAAGGGTCGTAGGAAGTTAAGATTCTCTTTGGATAGTTATATATTGAGTAGAAGGTTATGTCCTAGGGGCTTCACTTTGATGACCGATATCTTATCACGTTCATTCATAAAAGGGGTTTTTTTATTTGTGAAAAATAAAGTCAATATATTGCAGGTATTGTGGAGAGATGTGGGGTCTCAAGGGGTTTATATGTATTGGGGGGTATAAAAAGGGGTATTTAGGAAAAAAAGGGGTTTCTTTTATTGGTAATATGTATTGGGAGGGGGGGTTCAACAACATGATTTTGGGAGATATTTATCAATATCTAGTGAAATTAGAGGTATTATTTAATATGCTCTTAACAAAGGCGCCATGTCACAAGTTCATAAAGTGATGACCCTATGGGTTATGTAATGTTTTGTCAAGAATTGTTATTGTAATTGGAGCTTTTCTCTAGGAGGTTTCCCCCTTGTAGAGGCAAGTGAACATAATTCTCTATTTTTTATTATCAAGAAATATTTCTTAGGGTTTATCTATTATCTCTTATGTTCTTTGGTTTTGAGCTACATTTTATGTGATTGCTTTGAAGTTTTGGGGTTAAGTACATTACATAGATGTACAACTAAGATGAAATCCTAATTTAAGTCACTAATGTTCTATAACTTCTAGAACATTTCATTTAGATCCCTAAGACTAAGTCGACTTCAAAACATTAGACTTTCACTTTTTCTTTATTTTTCAAGTGAAATTACAAGATGGAATTAGTGACCACTTTTCCCAGCGATCACCAATGAAATGTCGCAAACCACTTCCTACACGTTCACATTGCAATCTATGCAAGAAATTCCTACTCAAGCTACATTCAACACTCCCTCTTCGTGAGGGAGGAATGATGAACCAATCCAAGTATGTCTCTGAAGGCCTCAAACTTCCATTTTTCTAAGGGATTGGTCAAAATATCAACTATTTATTGATTTGTTGAATATATTGGAGCTTCATTTCTTCTTTCTAAATTATGTCTCGTATGAAGTGATATATGATCTCTATGTGTTTGGACATGTCATGAAACATTGGATTCTTAGAGAGTTTGATACAAATTTGATTATCACAGTGAATGATTGTGGGATCCAATTCCTAATCAAACAATCTTGCAAGCAACTTGCGAAGTCGAATGGCCTCACAACTTACAATACTAGTTTCCATGTATTTTTCCTCTAGTGAGCTAATTCCCACGAAAGTTTACTTCATGTTGAACTAGGATATCATAGTTGAACCCAAGCTAAAGAAACACATTGAGGTGGTCTTCCTACTTGTTGCACTACCTTCCCAATATGAATTTGAATACCCTTGCAACTTCACCTCACCATCTCCAAGATATATCATACCATACTCCACTATGCCCCTCAAGTATCTAAGCACATGATTTTCTACTACCCAATGATAACGCCTTGAATCCACCATGAACTGATGCAAGGCTTTAAAAAAAAACATATATTTGGTCTAATTTTGACCAAATACATGAAGGAATCTATCAATTTCATGTCAACATGAAATCCACCAACTCTGAATCTGAAGTTGTCGCCTTCTTCATATTAGTGATCATGGGTGTGGCCATATGTTTGCATTTATCCATACGAAATCTCTTTAGGATCTCAACTACATGCTTACAATGAACAACAAAAATATCACCTAGTTTCTGCCAAACATAAGAAGCAATGCATAATGTCAATCTCCTTCATCTCAAACTCACTTTCCATGCCTATTTTTCACACTGGAATGAGCTTCTCTACACTTGTCAGAAACAAGTTTTCTACATAAAACCCAAGACAAGCAGATTAAATCAATAAATATATAACATATGTTAGGATATGCTTCACTTTTGGTGAAGCACATACTTTGCAAATATCCATGTATCGTAGAATACCATGCTCTTGGTGCTTGTTTGAGTCCATACAAGGCTTTGTTAAGCCTACAAACATGAGACTCTTTCCCATTTACCTCTGTTGGAGATATTACACACACCTAGGATTTTCCTTTCATTTTCTTTTCCTATGTTTATTTGGCTATGTTGAGGGTCCCTTAGTATGACTCCCCTAAACAAGGGTTCCACATACCCTCCAGTCAATTCTTAGTTATTGTTCAATTAAACTAGCTGAGTGAAGTGTTGCATCTGAACACTGGTTTTATCACCAAGTGTTGCATGTTAACCTCTATATCGTCACCAATAATGCACACTAGCATTGGGATAATCACCATTAAGGTGCATTCCACATGTGTGAGTGATATCCTCCTCATTTCACTCTGGTTTGGCTAGTTAATTGACGACTGCATGGCCTGTTAACTAGGACTATGTGGCAGTTGACTCCAGTAACTTCCAGTGTGTGTGATATCTCTCTAGAACACTCCTCATGCACATTAGTTGAAAACTATGGCGAGTTGGTTGTGTGATACAGAGTATATCACTTGTATTGTATCATTTTCTCTCATCTGGTTAATATAAATTATTTCATTCTTTCCTCCATTTTTGTGTCTTCTCTTCACACCATTGCATGTTGTGTATTCTTCATTGTTAGCTAGATCTTATGTGCAGGTATCTCAAAAAATCTACATGGTATCAAATCCACAGGCCGTTAGCAAGGATCGTCACCAACACTCTTTTGTGGGTATTGAAGACGGAACAAAGCAACATGAAAGATGGATTACTCACTGACAATTCTTCTCATGCCTCACATTCTCTCCAAGATCAACGTGCCATATATCCATCAGCCATATATCAAAATCCATGATATGGGTAAATATGTTTTTTGGTACAGATACACATTGCTTAAGGATGCTCACGCTCACCAAAAATCTCCAATACCCACAACGGAGTTTAGAAGATAAAGTTGTTTATATCAGATATATAGCTTTCACGGATCCATCAACGATAGCTCAAAATCCACGATCTGGATTGATCTTATTTTTTGTAGAGAGATGCATTGCATATGGATGCTCATGCTCATGAAAAATATCCAATACCCACATCGTAGTTTATGAGATATAACATTTTTTTCAAATCTATAGCTACATGCAATGAATCAACAAAACCTCATATCGCTACTCCAACATGCATATCACACTGATATCAGTCATTGGGAGAGAATAATTGTAATGGAGGGCAAAGATGCAGTTATCTCGACCCTTCAGATTCTGAATCTGAAACTTGTCAAAGAAGTTAGCAAACTTTGAGGTGAACAAGAGAGATCCAAGATTTGTCTTCAAAACATGTGTACCTATTATTCCACTGATTTTGAACTCATTTGGAGTCTAATGGAGAAGCATTAAGCTCAAGTTGATACTTGGACCACCCGCATTAATGATATGGTGGAGAAATCCACTCTTCTCAATGAACATTTTTTCTTTGATTTAAAAGAGAAGGAAAATTTTATTGCTTGTTTGTCGAAATATCTGCAATGATTTCTTGTTTCTAATGTCTCTTTTGCATTGTTGATCACTATTGAGCTTCGTTCACCAAATTTTGAGTTTCACACTCGTGGTTTTAGGTCAAAATTGATGCATCAGATGGGATACATTGGTGGTGACCTTGGTAAGAATGGAAATGCGATTTTACATCCCATTAAGCCTGTGATGAGAAAAACAAAAGTTGGACTTGGTTTTGTTGGGACTTCATTGCCAGTAGCAAGTTGTCTAGATATTTCTGTTCTTTAAACTCAATTTGTTCTAGCACAAGAGTCCATCACACAAGATGACTCTTCTATTGTTGAGTTGCAACAACCACCACCTACACATCTTATTGATACAACTTTGGATCTTTCACAACCAGATTCAACACCAACTTCAACATTAGAGTTGCTAGTATCAGACTCTTCAACACCAACATCAGAGTTTTTAGCAGCAACTAACTCTTCAGCGTCAACTTCAAGGTCTACATCCTCCACTTATAGACATCCTCAACATCATGATCGAAGAAAACATTGTCTTCTTGTTAGGTATCCATGTCCTTGTGTTAGTTCCTCTTATTGCAACTCATTGACGAAGAGGTGTATACGACAACATCTTGGCAATGTACCAACTCTGAGGATTGTTTGTGGTTGGCTTGATGATTGGTCATGGCAGAATTTGAGCCATTGGTTGGGGACATCTTACATATGTGTTTCATCCATGATACATGGGAATCATTCTCATTTCTCTTGAATTGACTGATTATGATGTATTTACAGTTCCATTTACCACTATTTTGATGACTTTTATGGTGTTTGCTTCTATGTTTTGGAAGCACTCTAACTAGCCCGACCATCTTGGTGTAGGATAGTGCCTTAATGTTTTGAGAGATCTRATTGTTGTCAACTAGTATCAGCGAMAACATTTCAAGTTCAACACACTCATTGAAGTAGATTATGATCTGTCATCATTAGATCATGCTTCATTGACTTGTCATATTTTCTTGGTTTTGGAGACTATCTACATGCCACATGGTGGATCTCACCTATTTTTCTCTTCTTTTGATACATTGTATTTTGAGGGGGGTTGGGGGGGGGGGTGTTGGTTTCCCATGAGGTTTTCCCTCTTTCCTGAATTTTTTTCGATGTTCATTAGTTGCATTGAGATGCAGACCTCCGACCCTCGGCCAGAATCCGCTACAGGATTGATCTTCTACCGGATCTGTAGAACTGAAATGGTTCTTTCGGGTTTTCACTGAACCCAACGAACCCGATCCACAGGTCCTTCACCTCCACACGGCCTCCTACATGACCACAACCTTTCCCGAAATGGAATTTCAGATTTCGGGACTCCGTGAGTCCTGCTGCAGAGGGCCTCTGCCTCCTCGATCCTCCGATCTCCGAATTACCGAAACGCCGAAATGTCACTCAATGGTGATTAGCCCCCTGGGCCATGTCTCGGTCCATGTGACCACTTTCCCCATGACTACAATCTACTTCGGGGTTGTCAATACCAAGAGCTCTGGCTCCTAGTCATTAGGACGACCGAAATGTCAGCCCCCGAAATGCCGAATCCTTGACTGCTTCCTCCTCCAAGGGATATATTGCGTTTCACGACTTTGGGTTTCTCGACACAAAGCACCCCCAACTCCTTGTCTTTGGGATCTCTGAAAGCCCGAATACCGAAATTCTGTTATCCGTGGCTTCTTCTCTTCGGCACGTCGCACTTCGTGATTTCGCGATTTTCGAATGCGAGTTGTCCCGGCTCCTGGTCTTTAGACTTGCTGGAAGCCCAAATCCCGGAACTCCAAAATATGTGATCCTCCTCTGTGCATGGCGCTATCCCTTCAACGCCTTGGGATTTTTTGTTTCGTGATCCCGCGATGCAAGGTTCCCAATCCTTTCTCCTTGGACTTCCCGGTACCCAAAATACTGAAGTACCAAACCAAAGGGAGATCAACGGCTGTGATCCTCCCGCATCCAAAGGCTCACGTTCTCTCAGGACTTCATGGGTCAAGAGTTCCAAACTCTTTCCCTTCACATCCCCGGTACCCAGAATGCCGAAATGCCCTTTCGGGAATTTCCTTGAAATCTCCACTGTATGCACTTTTTGGGACTTCGGGATTCATGATTTTGCGAATCCTCCACGATCGAACTCTTGTTCCTCGATCCCCCGGTATTCGAAACCCCGATGTGTCCGGATCTCTGCCACGTGTCCTCTGAAGTGGACGATCACGATGCTTTCGTTGTTTCGCGTACCGAGAGTTTGAAACTCTCGGTACCAAAATATCTGCCTCCTCTACCTTCCGAACTCCGAATAGCCGAAATGCCGAAGTTCTACTCCAAAGGCAAGTCGCGTTTCGCGACTTCGGGGTTTTCACTGTGAAGTGCCCCAGTCTCTTGTCATCGGGATTCCTGAAATGCTGAACCCCGAAATGCCGAATATGACGGCTCTGCTCCTTTGCATACGAGGATTAAACCTCGTGCGGCTCCTCCTGGATCCGATGGCTATCGGTCTGTGCGCCCAGATCTGACGGCAGCTGTAGCTCTTTTCTGAGCATGTGTTTCCTCCCTTTTCTTGGGAAGATTTTCCAAGTTCCAAAGGTCTCGGCCTTGCTTCCTTCTCTTCTGCTGCGAAGCCTTTATCCTCGGCTCCTGCTTGCGTTCTAAGGACTCTTTCCCTCCTAAGATTTCGGGACTTGTGAAACCTTGAAAGGTTTTATTCAACTTCCTACACTCCTTGCAACTGTTGCTCTATACGCAAAGGAACTCTTCCTGCTGAGCTTTATCCTTCTCTGAATCCTTGAAAGGTTTCTCGACTTCTACACTCCTTACAGAGTCTCTGCACACACAAAGGTGCTATCTGTCCTGAGCTTCTCCCTTCTCAAACCTTTAAGGGTATCAACCCATTTTCTCTCCCTTCAAGGGGAATATAAGTGCCCTCTTGGAAACTTATGATCAAGCACTCCTTTTTGAGCCTGTAGGGTGTTCAACAACCCTATGAAGGTCCTCTTCCTTGGACGCTTCTCTATTCCAGAACTCAAAGGAGTTCTCTTTATGCATACAGGTACCTGCTCAATGCCCTCCTGGAATAACTCTATAGAATCCTCAGTGATTCTATCTCCTTTCTCTTGTGCACTATATGCACTTGCTYAATGCCCTCCTGGCAGAGCTTCTTCAGAATCCCTCAGTAATTCTGTCAGTCCTGTGCCTCCTGCACCAACTCAATGCCCTCCTGGAAGAGTTTCTCCAGAKTTCTCTCAGTGACTCTGTTTCCCTTAATGAACTCAACAAGAGTTCTCTTTTGCGCTCAGTGCGCTTACTCGATGCCCTCCTGGTAGAGCTATACATAACTCCTCAGAGATTCTGTCTTCTGCTGCACTTTCCTCTGCACAGTCCTACCTCCAAGGTATTCAACAACCTCGAGGCTTCCTCCTGAGCCAATGAATTCAACTAGTGTGCCCTCCTGGCACGTCCTTTCCCAAATTCTGCAGAATTTAGGAGTGCATCTATGAACTGGCTTTCAGAACCCGCAGTGTTCTGTCACACCCTCTTGGCATGAAGCCTCAAAGAATCCCCAAACCTGAAATCAAAGAACCCACAGATAGAAGAACCAATCTGTTCCTGCAAATGCACACCTAACCATACATCTACAACATATAAATACACACACATGAAGACATTCATCATACACATAATAACATGCAGGAAAAATTGTTATGATTGTATTAATCTGAAATGCCTCCTTTTCAAGGTGTTCTTGAGCTCAGACTTTTACAGAGTCTCAGCTCCTTCTCTCCTCTACTCAACAACTCTCTCACGCAGAGCTCTCCTAACTACTATMTGAAAAATAAGATCTCAGATCTTTTACATGAGGGGGCTCTTTGAGCTCTTCCCTCCATCTCACCTACTCAATTCAATTACATTGAATTACATTGAATGGGTTGTCTAGTCTGAATCGGATCTAGATCCCAAMCTTACAACCATTAAAGGCCTTCTTTAAMTATAGCCTGCTCAAAGGCACGGCTTTGGCTCTACCAGCCTTACAAACATTTAATACAAATTGCAAATTCAAAATTTGAAACGAGAGGGTTGCGCCTCTCCTTCTTCATTGAATGCATGCTGTGCTGGCTAGCTGGCTGGCGCATGGTTGGCTTGGGAGAGATGCTCCTGCATCAMATTGTTCATGGGTACCTAACATGGCCTCTGTTTTCAGGACCCATTCATTATCTATACTCCCTAGTAGTGTTCAGGGGGGGGTGTTGGATATATTACACACACCTAGGATTTTCCTTTAATTTTTTTTCCTATGTTTATTTGGCTATGTTGAGGGTTCCTTAGTATGATATATTATCCCGTCATTGAGAATATTCTCCCCTAGAAAAGGGTGCCACATACCCTCTAATCAATTCTCAGTTACCGTTCAGTTAGACTAGTTAAGAGAAGTGTTGCATGCCAACATTGGTTTTATCAACAAGTGTTACATGTTAACCTCGAGATCATCACCAATAATGTGCACTTGCATTGGGATCATCGACAGTAAGGTGAATTCCACATTTGTGAGTGATCTCCTCCCCATTTCACTTTGGTTTGGCTAGTTAACTAGGACTAGGTGGTAGTTGAGTCTAGTGACCGCCAGTGTGTGTCATATATCTCTAGAACACTCCTAATGCACATTAGTTGACTACTATGGTGAGTTAATTGTGTGATGCATATTATATCACTTGTATTGTATCATTTTCTCTCATTCGGTTAATATAAATTCTTTCATTCTTTCCTCCATTTTTGTTTCTTCTCTTCACACCATTGCATCTTGTGTATGCTTCATTTTTAGCTATATTTTCTGTGCAGGTATCTCATAAATTCTACTACCTCAAAGCCCTGCGATTTCTCTATGTACACTTCTTCCTTAATGATCCCATTAAGGAAAACTATCTTCACATCCATATGATATATTATCCATCCCATAAATGAAACTAAGGACATAAATTCTCTAATGTAAGTGTACCTTGTTATTGGAGCAAATGTCTCCTCATAGTCCACTCTCTCTTTCCGAGAGAATGCTTTTGTCATGAACCTTGTCGGGTTGTTTATTTGTCGTTTAATAAACCCTGTAGTCAATTTGGGACGTAGGCTTATGATCTATAAACACAGTATGTGCAGGGGAAAAGGTGAATCCTATATATCAAAGGTATCAATATAAGAGTGTATTTAAATCACAAAGAAATCCAAGAAAACCAAATGTAAATCTCATACACCTTAATCTTGCATTCACATATATGTATCAAGATGAACGATGGAACTACATACTCTGTCTAGATGTATTGTCTATGCATAGGTATGTTTCTAATGAGATCTTGTTTAATAAATTAATACTTAATATTTTAGTGGATGAGGGAATCAAAGTGCTTAAAACCATAAATCAAACCTATGAACAATGATTAGTTCATTAGTTCGGGTTTCATTGACAAGTGTGTGTTTCAATCTTTCACTTTAAGAACTAAGTGTTCTTGCACTCCAAGAGATGATTAATTCATCAAGCCAATGAATTCTAATTATTGTAGCTTAACTTAAGAAACATGAAATAAAAAGGTAAAATACCATTCAAGATAATATTCAAATCAGTCAATGAAGCATGAGTTAAACTCTTGCAAGATGCTACTGATCTAGCCTTGGAGTTATTAGCTAGAAAGGTAAGAAATGAAATCTGTAAACTAAGTTAAACACATAGAACTAATGATGAATCCTTACACTTGCATTCATAATTTATATGTTTATGGTATTGTTTCACATTACATAATATAACTTATATTTGTGTAAACATGACTCAGAAAAGATCTTATTATTCATCTAAACATATTCGTTTACTCAAAGCAAAGTGTTAAAGATCATAAAAAAACCAGTTACTAGTCTCTTAAGATCTATTCTCACAAAGGAGCTCGAAAAACATTCTTTCACCTTAGGTGTTCCTGTACTTATAACACAATGATTGATTCAATTCTTGAAGGATTTCGATAACTATGAAAAATCAAAGTTCATTGAATTGCATCAACATAAAAGAAATGCATCAAATGAGATATCAAACTAACTAAAAATTGTAATCAATCATATTTATCAAATGAGAAGTAAAGTAAATGTTAGTATATCTACATCTGAGACAAGTTGCATGTCTATTGCTAACAAAGTAATCTAAACCAAATTGAAATTTCAATATGTAATGCTATAGAGAACAACCAAATCACTACACTTCATAACTAAACTGAGATTGCAAACTAAAMTAACAAAATAAAATACAAACTAGTTGTGCATTCCGGATTGGTCGGCCCTTGCCAACTAGTCAATGATTTATGTACTTACAATAGTAATATCAAACGAACACCATTAACCAGAGMTGGAATTTGTATTAAGGAACATAATATCCAATCTACAACATGCACATAAGTTCATACACATCACACTATGATAGAAATTAACAACAAATCACACGAGTCTTTCCATAACTTTAATTCAATAGTTTCATTGTTGACATTACATTACAAAGTAGATCAATATATCRGAAAATACATAAGTGAAGAGATGAGAGCAATCCATTTTAATCTCGTAGACTAGAGCATCAAAAATAGTTATGCTAACAATTARATAGAACTGCCTTTGATTTCGTATAACCATCAGGACATACTTAAAAAATATTGGGAATGATCAAATCAATTTTCGATCTCATATGCTATTTGTATGACACAAAATGCATACAAATACCATCTATGTTATCATGGAGCATGAGCTTACCAATGACCTATGCACTAGAAGACGTTGACCACTAGTTTGATCAAATTCTCATGCTCGCTTGAAGGAAACTGGGCGCAAACTAAGGGACACACACCATGCTGGCATCTAGACCTTTAAAACCCATGTGGCCATTTTTCATTTGGGCATGCACACATATGCCAACCAACGAGCTTAGGCACTAGAACTACATTAGTGATACAAGAACTAAACTGGACAATTGTTCATGAGTAAAGGTTGTCTTAAAAACTCATTTTAATCTACTAATAACTTAGGAAATGCAATAAAATTAGCACCAATTTCCTCTAAGGGCTTGTTTAAAGGTTTTGGGCTTAGAAGCATCACATTCTATGATAATATGGCTAGGTTCAAGTGTAAAAGTAGGATTTTAGTGGGAAAAATAGGTATTTAACTATGAAATAATGGGAGTCCAACATCTTCCCTACTCATGTATGCTTGCATGTATTCGTTCAAGATGATCCACAAAACTGAACAAAATTTAAACAAATTGAAGTCATCCCACCAATTCTAATAGAGCCCAACAACATTAATCAAAATATTGATACCTCCTCTTATTTTGGTTATCCTTTCACTTCATCTCCTCTATGATGGCGGACTGGAGTTAATAAGCCTCTTATACAACTTCTTGTTCTCAAAATTTAGTTTCCTATTTTCTTCCTGAATTTTATGGCTCTGTGTTTTTAATTGTTCATTCTCCTCTTGTACACATCTATTCAAGATAGTAAGTTCATGTACCTCTTGATTCAACTTATTAATTTATCAATTCTTCCTCTTTAATTTAACCACTAATGAATGAATATAAGAGTTTGAGGACGCCACCTGTGTTAAATCATCAGGCTAAGATTCAATTGGTATTGCATCAGGGTTGACCTGTTCAATATGTCCCCTATCAGGTGATTTGACAGTGATTTAGAAAGTGACATAGTTGGAGGATTTGGGGTTTTGACCCTCAACTTCTATTCATCCCTAAGCATATCTCCAATTGTTCTGGCGTCTTCATCTTCACTATCTACAACAATTGGAGACACTACTACATATGGGGTCAAAATTTGACAAAACCTTATGATGATAAGGATAAAATTAATCATATCGTCGCAAATTATGACATAATATTAAAAATTTAATAATTTTTTTGGGCGCCCCGATGAACGTTGTACTTGCGATGAACTGCTATATCCACTGATCTTGCGATGATAGTTCATCTATATATCGATGAACCTAGATAATTACAACTACCTATTTGAAAATGACTTAACGATAACTGACTTGGTCAAATTTGACATAGTCAATGCTCGTCAGAAGACCAACGATGGTGAGTGATTTCAACTATTTTTTTGTAGGTATGACGGTTATAAAATCATTTTATGCTCATTGTTCATTGCATGAATTATCAGTCTTTTTTCTATGTGCTACTTGTCTCAGATCCAATTCTTGATATGCATAGCTCAGATTTTATACTTTGAATGTTACAAATTTTTAATATTACTTTGTCTCTTTTTTAAATACCCACATTGGATCCCTAACCTTAGACCCTCTTTTATTTGGGGACATAAATTTTTGCCTAGGAAATAGGTATGAACATGTCTATTTGATTCCATTTAATTACTATACAATTTGTCTTGGTCTAGTTCTCTTTTATTGTTTCATTGTATTACTTGCTTATAGTGAAGCTTTGGAACTTATTTGGTAAAAATGTATGGCTTTGATTTCTTCATTAATTTTTGACTACTGTTATAAACCTTTAATAAATCTATGATGACAATGGCTTAATTCTCTAGTACATATGGGTCAATATTCGATGACATTTGTACCATAAGAATATATTCGTATATTATACTTATATTACTTCAATGGATTTTGTTGTAAATATAGGAAATTCCAATGCCAACACCTAAAGAGAGTGAAAGGAAACTTAGGCATAAGGTGATGGGAAATGTTATTTCCCTTGCAATCAATGCAGGGGCTTGAATAGAGGAAAACTTGTAAGGAAAAAAGTTGAAAGACATTGTTGGAGGTATGTGCATTGTGAAGGAGGGTGTACATATTGTGCCATGGTAAGTTATTCATTATATATGTCTTTGTATTGAATGTATTTATAAAAAAATATTTCCCTTTAATATTTGTTATATACACTAATGCTATTGATTGTTTGTAATTATAAAGATAAATCCTCTTAGGTGTCTTTCGCCGGATAAATATCGGCCTAGTAGTAGTAGAAATACTATTGTACAATATGTGGAATATGGTATGGATATTGAATATCAAGTCAATCCTATGGAAGAATACGACCCCAATAATACTGTTGAGTTGGATGATGGGACAAATAGATTGATCCATGACATCTTTGCTCCTATCGATGAGGAAACATTTGATGATATTCATGATTTACCTATGTTTGAGAAGGCAGAACAACCCCTTTATGAAGGCTCAAGAACAAATATTCTCTCTGCTATAATGTTGTTGGTGAACTTGAAGGTATTGAACGATTTTTCAAACACTTGTCTCAGACAGATCCTAAGGTACATAATATAATTCGTCACATATTATACGTAAAGGTTGAATTTATTTTTCTCTATTTTTAGTGTCAATTAATGTGTAAATCAAGGATGTGATATTTATGATTACTATTATTTACATTAACTAGATATTTTTTATGTTGTAGATTGTTAGGTGAATTTTTTTTACCGTTGTCGAATAATTTACCTTGCACATACCGAGAGTTTTGTGCCATTATGAAATATATTGGAATGGACTATCAGGGTATTGATGTATTTATGAATGATCATATTATATATTATGGACAATATGCATTGGAAATGAAATTCATGCAATGTAAAATCAGTAGACATCGAATTGATCAAGTAACAAAAAAGGCGCCTCACAAGGTTCTTCATCATATTATGATAATTCCATGTTTGCAGTGATTAT
Source organism: Picea mariana (assembly GCA_032191745.1). Lineage (NCBI taxonomy): Eukaryota > Viridiplantae > Streptophyta > Pinopsida > Pinales > Pinaceae > Picea > Picea mariana. The sequence continues at coordinate 38,555 of JASDQU010508247.1, forward strand.
TCAGGTGCCAAAGCATTGCATAGTTTATGGATTAACATGCACGACATGGAAGTGAATATGGTGTTCTTTGAATTCCTGTAGATGGTTATGAATTTAGAAACATCAAAGAAAGATGACCGACTTTTAAAGAAGAACCTTGTAATGTTAGGATTTCATTGGCAACTGATGGTGTCAATCCATTTGGCGAGCTTAGGTATATTTACTCAGTGTTGCCTATTTTTTTTATCAACAATAACTTTCCTCCTTGGATCTCAATAAAGAGGGAGCACACAACGTTAACAATGATTGTTCCAGGTATTTGCTTACAAAATTGGCTTGAACATTGCATTTTGTTTGTCTTATTCATTCCATAATTACTTATATATATAAAAGGTA
>JASDQU010508248.1:38664-49626 GCA_032191745.1 Picea mariana
GTGTCCTCCTCAGGTTACCAACAAAAGGTACTGTGTAGTCTAGAGCGTTGGCATTTTCATCTCCTACGAAGAGAAGAAGTCTCACCCGAAGTGTTGTTGAGACAGAAAGATAGGGAAGGGTAGGGATAATACTAAAGAGAATCCATAGATCGTCCAGAACTCATTCATGTTCTCGTGCAAGAGCAACATCACATCTAAAACATCTAACCACAAGAATTGAACCTACTTACGTTATGAACAACGATTAAACATAGAACCATCAAACAAAGCTCATAAGTCATAAAGGAACAATGTAATGCATAAGTAGACATACAAAGACACATCATATTTTGAAAATTTGGTTCTCCTTCATAATATTATCTCAAAGATATTTCTTGCATTACAAGCTCATAATTACATAGAAGTGTTCAGTACAAATTCTAGCTCTAGGCCTCAGCCACAGAGTTCTAATTTCCCAACTGGTAGGTCTCTTTCATTACAAACTCTACTCTTTTCGACTTACAACAAGTAGCAGCAACTAATCCCAATACCTTGGGCGACTCTGACTGACATGACTCAACCCAACTCTAATCAACTCATGAATGAGTGAACCAACGGACTGAATGAACAACAACAACAACACCAACCCAACTTAACCAGCCCTTTTACAATTATATTAAGTCCTATATATAGTTGGGTTATGTATTCCTGTTCGGCTTGCTTGCTTTCTTGTTCTATTGCAAATGTTTGTTTCTTAGTTGGTGTTGCACTAGCTTCCGCAACTTCTTTCTATTATTCTTCCTTCCGACCTCTGATGAATTTTGCGCAACTCATGCTTAATCAAAACTTGCGCAATTCTTTCCCAAAAACGAAGGGCCCAACAGGCTCTGACCATAATCATTGACTCGTCCTCAAGTCAAGCACTTGGTTCCTTCACATTCTCTAGGAGCAACTGTTGCTTTCCCTTATCTAGATTTTCCAATTCTTTGAGCTCTTCTATTTGTGCCTTTTCTTCCTTTACCTCCTCAAATGAAGGGCCCAATTCTGGAACCAACTCTAATGCTCTATGCTTTACTCCGTGAAAGTTTTCAACTTTGTCCTGCCATTTATGGGCGAGGAGTGATGCTTCTACTAGGAACTGTTGGGTCATCTCTTTGTTGTATTCCTTTGTCTTGGCTGCAACCAACGAGTTCCATTCAGAGTCGACTGTGGTGTCGACCTCATGCATTTGCATATAGACGGTTTGAATTACCGGTCGAAAGTCACGCAACTCTTTATTGGCTATGGATTGTGCCTCATAGAGTGTATTTAGTTCGTTGTTGGCCTGCTGAATTTGGTCTAACTTCTGCTACTACTTCATAGGGTCCATTGTGACCGCAACTTCCTCATTCAACACCTGAATTTTTGTTCTGACCGCCTCTAAAACTTAATTTTTTCGAGCAATGATTCCCATCCATTCGTTGACTTCTCTGAATATTTTAGTGCAATCTCCAGTGTGTTTATGCAGTGTTGCTCTGGCATTGTTGCCTTGCAGTATTATCCTCTGCATTTGTTCCTACAGCTGTCGACGTTGTTGTTCTGCTTCTTGTTGGACTTGTTGTAGCTTTGCTTGTATCTGCTCCATGTATGTAGTGAGCTGTGTCCATGCCTCTTGTAACAACTCGATCTATTGCTCTGGTTCTCTTATTTCGCTGGCTTCAAGTAGGTCGGGTGCAACCTTTTGAATCTCCAGCCAGGCTTCTGCAAGTTTTTCCCCTACTTTTTCCAGTTTGCACTTGGCTCGGAGTCTATCATGTTTTTCCTTCATTCTACATGTTTTTGCAACTAACTATTCTTGCCTAGCGAGCTCAGCTGAGCTCTCGGCGTCTTGGAGCCATTGCTCTAGTTGGTTCGTTGAGGCTTTGATTAGCCCAAATAATTTTGATGTTGGCCACTGTAACAGGTCTGTAGATGAAGGAGCTGCATTAGTGGGTGCTCTCGTCTATAGAGGGAGTCTGTTGGCCATTGAGTGGTCTGAACGGGTTTCTACCTCCTCCTTCGTTGGTGGCACTGATGCAATCCTCAATCTTAGGTCTACGGGTAAGAGCGTCAGAACCTCAGTTCTGGTTATGAAGTGCTGCATAAATTTTGCACATTGTTGGGGGTTCTAGAGAACTTGCGCCATCTGCACTTGCATGGTGGTCGTATCAGGATCCGTTGTTGATTCTAGCTCATTGTGTGCATTTGGTATCTCCATATCTTCTGGTACTTGAGCATCATGTTCTGTGATTTATAGGGCACCCTTTCCCTTGGGTGGTGAGGTGATTTGCTGGTTACAGTCAGGTTTCGGCTCTTCTCTGCTTCAGGTGGATTCTTCCTGTGCTAAAGACTCAGGTTGTTGTTCCTAGGTTTTCAGATTCAGAACATCCTGCATCATGCTCTGCCCTGAGGTTTTGGGGTCGGGGTCGGGAGTTTATGAACTGGGCTTGGGGGATTCTCTGGTTGTCCATGGGGGTTGTCATTCCTATGTCTTTGGGTGGTCGAGTTGCATCAGCTCTGAGGTTGTGGTCTGATGTGGAATGGCAGTGAGGAGGTTTTGCAATTAGAGTGGTGGTGGAGGGTGCTCAATAATGATTGTAGCTATTATTGTTTCAGGGTCTAAGTCATCTTGAATATCAATGATAGTGGTGGCTTTGGTCATGGCATGGGTCTGGGAAGCGGTAGATGCAAGGAGTTGTGGGTTCATGGGTTTTTTTTGGTGATACCCCCATTCTGGGCCTCTTCACCATTGGTTTGGTGCCAAGCACAGTGTTGGCACAGGGGCATACCTAGGGTTCAATGCTACAAGATCGCACCAACAAAACCCTAACTATCGGCCCTTTCAACAACACTTGCGAAGTAGATGAAGTCTCACCCGAGGTAGAGGCAGGGGTGGTTGCAAGACTCAGGTGTCTACAACCTTATCTGGGACATCGATCTATGATTATATCGCTTATAGATCACTTAGCATCGATCATTCATCAATATTCAGTCTTTATTATACTTCGCAAATAGCACATAGCATCGCAACATTCGTTTAGATCTAAGGTATCTTAATACTTAGCAACAGTAAAACATATCAGATCCAGTAGATCAATAGTAAGCATCTTTATACATATCAAATCTACTATTCATACACATCCAATAAGCACAAAGAATAAATAGATTTGTCTAAATATATCAAAGCACTTAGCAAAAGTAGAGATAAGCACATTGAGTCAAAGCACAAAGCATAACACACAGGATTTACGTGGTTCACCCTCTCTCTAGGGCTACGTCCACCAACTCTTCTTCTTTATTATCGTCAACCAAGTAGTTACAAGCACAGAGTTGTAGAAGACCTTACATTGCACAGGACAGAATATCTGAGTAGCTCATTATATCCTTCTTCCTTGCCTTTCGGCACAAATCCTTCTATATATTCACATAGGGACTTTCACTAAGCTCTACAAGTCTATACAGAATGCACAAAACTCTCGATCACACAGATCCCTTCTTGGCACTTAGCGTATATCACATAGATACAATACCATTTGACCATCCTCTTACATTGCCTATCCTTCTATTTATACATACAAAATGGGCCTAGGCATGGGTAAACCCACGGGCCAACATCCCTTTCCCATTACATATTCCCAAAACCCAAAAAGGGCCCAAAAGTGGGTTGAGATCCCACAATCTCTTCTTCGTCTGGCGCTCCATTTTCGACAGGCTGTCGAAGTCCCAAAAATGGTCAAATATGACCAAGTGTTCCCAAAACTTGGTCAAGGTCCAACAGGCCCCCAACACTCACCTGTGACTCGTCCCAAGTCACTCTGGTCTGAGAAATTCTTCCTCAAACATCTCGAACTTGGCTCGAGATGCTTCGACCTACTATAGTACTACGACCTCTTGCTCATTGAACTCCTAGATGAGTGCATCATTGACTAGTCCTTATAGGTGTTATTCTGTTGTGATGACGACCTGTTCTAGCTCGGCTCCTTGGATTTCAACTTCGGTGAACAATTGACATGCCTTCTCTTGCATTGGTTGAAGTCATTGAGAGACTTCCAACACTTTAGTCTGGATCGTGTGGATCTATTGTTGGGCAGTGCGTTTCTTGTGAAGCCTTTTCATCCTTTCGACTGGTGACAAGGCCTTCGGTTGCACCTGTAATGTATCTATGTTTTGCTTTGCCTCTTGGAGCTATGACTCCAATGTTTGTAACTCTGGACTCTCCGTGTGTTTTTCATATGTCTGAGCGCTCCTAGAGCTCAGCTGCTTGCACTCCAAGGAAAGGGATTTTATTTTACCAACTACGCTGCGAGAAATTGCCTCTCTTAGGTCTCTAATTTCTTGAGGAGTCTCGAGCACAGTACAAAGTTCTAGGTCTGTGATGCACTGCTAAAGTTGTTGGATCACTTCTTCCAGTTGTGCCACCTATTGTGGGATTCGTTCTTTATCTCTCACTTCTATGATGGTCACAGAGTGAAGTGATCTATTGCCTTGTTCCTTTACTTCTAGCTAATTCGTGATCAACTTCTCTTTGCTCTGTTGTAGCTCTGCTTTCTCTTTGTCCCATTGTGCTTGAAGAGAAAGTTTTTCTCATTTGAAAGAACTGCGTTGCTCAACAAGTAATCCCTGTACCTATGTCAAAGCCTGGATGGATTGTGCTGTCTCTTCCTGAGCTTGTCGAAGGCGAGCTTCAACTTTATCGGCGATCTGGTGAAATTGGGCTGGCTCATCTCCTGTTTCTACTATTCCTGTTGTCAGAGGTGCAGTGGATACTACGCGGCTAGAATGGAGTGCCTGCTAAAATCCTTTGAGTTCAATCTTGATACGACAATACATATGCTCCTGCTTCACCTCCTGCTTCTCTAATATCTCATGTGAAGCATCATTCACAGCTGCAATGATGAAATTAAAATCATCCAATGTGAGGGTAGTTTGCATCTTGGTTACAGGGGTTCTAGGTTTCTTCTGGGAGGAATATTTCAGAGGAAAAACCTTCATTTTCTTCAATGAGTCTTCTTCGTCCCTAGGCGGTGGTACTTCACCTTTTTGTTGTTCAATTTCTACACCTCCTATCTCTTCTCCATCATCCCCTTCATCTAGTGAAATGGACACAGTCCTTACAGATGTGTTGTCTATATCCTGAACTTCTGCAGGCTTCTTTGTCTTACTAGGTCGAGGTATATCCTGCGCAGCTTCCGGGTTGTCTACATCGGACAACTCCGCAGGGTTGGCTGGAATAGGAGGTCCTCCGACCATTCCTTAGTGATCTCTTCGATGTCTTCCTCGTCCAACTTGTAATAGGACTATAACTATTGTTTTTTCTCATCAGTACGCATTGTTATATAAATAAAGTGGTGGTCTACACTAAACTTCATTAAGGGCCGAAACCTGTGGAGGGTATTCGGGGTCATTCGAGGCTCAGACTGAATGGCTTGTTTCAACTATTTGTAGTAAGTATGGAAGATGGAATTGGACTACCACTGCTTGTTCATATCATTAGAGTACCACAAGGTACTAAACTTCATGGCCAAAGGTTGGAAGGGCTCAATGTCGGGGAAGGTCGCACCTTCCGCCATTTCCCATGCAATGAATGCGATTAGTATGAGAAGCCAGCTAAAGTGGAACTCATGCCCTTGGTCTTTTGCTTCCCAAAAATCAAGCTCTAGCTGGTTTACAAGGTATTGCACCCAATTCATCTAAAGTCCTTCGGTGCACTTCCCAGTGAGGTCAATAATGAATCCAGTCACTTGGGTGGGCCGGTTCTTGCGAACTAGCTTTCCTACGATCAACTGACATGCGAAGCGCACTGCATCGTTATGGATAGAGGTTACCTTGTAACCTCATGTGACCTTCTTGACATCTCCATAAGTCTCTTTGATTCTCTATGCTAATGCTCGGTTTGAGGTCTTTCTAGGGTAAAAATCCTGTGTGTCAGGGCCCTGCATGCTCAGCCCTGTGATCTAATTGATCAAGTTCAGAACCACAGTGATGCAATGGTTCAACCATAAGTAACCTCTATGGTATCAGGAAAACAACAATTTCACGCATGCATTTACTTCCTGGTGTCGGTCAAAGTGCGGGATCTTCATCACATTAAGCAATGTGGATTACACAAGGTTTTGGGTCCATGGCTACGGGATAGTATTCAAATTATTGACTTTAGTTCTAGTCAGATACTTATGCGGGGCGAGCATGTTGTAAGCCTTCCTATCGCCAAGGTTGAAGTCACTGAACTTCAATGCTGCGAGCTTATCCTGGTCGGATTGAATTACGCATATCCCTTTTGGGAGGTACGTCATGATCAAAGCATAGTCAAAATCTCAGGGCACACTGTCTCGGTTGAAAGCGTCGCTTAGAGGGGGTAGGTAGGAAGGTAGAATTCTCAGAATCATCTTGGCATTCGCAATATCGTCTCTATGCTTCGTTCTCATCTCTGTCGCTATTCTGGAAGTTCCTGCTCTGCGAGCAGTCGATGGAGAATATTGGACTCCTCCTATTGATGATTATTGCACGCCTATAGATATCCTTCTTTCTGACATGATTTTCTCAGTCCTGAGATCAATGAGTACTTCCTTCACAGATTCTTCAAGTGTGCTAGTCTCTTCGAACATATGCGCTCAGGGTTAATATCGGGGTCACAATGATCTTAGACACTGCATAGGAATGAACAAAAAGGGCGTGATGATCACTGTATACACTTGCTAGTCTGCAAGATTCAAATTCTCAGTTGCCCAAAGTGTTCTTCGGGCATGACACAGTGCGATATATAGGCAATCTTGGCAACAGTTTGCTTTGCAACGGGTATGAGCCTCATTAATTCATGTTTTGTCCATTATGGTGCGGTCCAATGGTCTGGTGATGAGCCATCAATGCTTTTCGATCCGTTCGGAGCAGCAGTCGAACAGATATATCGACCTCTAATGGCTATATTGCTTCACCACGATGAAGTGGCCTATGTCATTGTTTTTATATCTCGGTGAAGTTCAAATTCTGCAAGTTTTCATTCTGCGAGACTCCCTCTGGAATCTTTTGTAACCTGTCGATATTAGCTCTCTTTTTACTTAGCTTCCTAGCCTTTTTCCCCGTGATATTCATCTCGGTGATTCTCTTCCCAGTCTAATTCCTATTTTCCTTGGGCATAGTCACTTCGTGCTGCTGAGATTCTCTCCTAAGACTCAGGGGCAATACTTCTTCTATATCTGAGACAAATACTTCAATCTTCTGTGAGTCCTCCAATGTTCTTGCAGTTTTGACATCTGGGCTTCTGGTGTCAAATAGCTTCGATCTGTTATCTTGTTCTTCAATCAACTACACAATCCTTCTGGTCATGAAATGTTTTAAATCTTGTCTCTATTGTTCTAAGAATTCTTCTTCTTCCTTCTTTCTAGCTTGATCTCTTTCAATCCAAGGTTTTCCAAGTAACATAGTAAATGGGGCATTGTCCTCAATAAATTTGATAATCTCAAAACCTTCTTCTATCAAAGTTCCATTGACATCCATAGGTATCTGAGTGAGCCTCCCACATAGGTTTAATAGTTTCCCTCTAAATAACCCTATTCCTCCTAATGAAGGGATCATAGCAGGCTTCCCTATAGATTCCCAAGTTCTTTCTGGCATAATGTTCAGTTTTGTTTCTTCATCAAGGACAGAGTCAACGTTGAAGTCTCATATTCTTGCCTCAATGCATTATTTTTCTTTAAATATATATGATAGTCTAAGATGTTGGTGATCATTCAAGGTGTCTATCATATGTAACAATACCGTCTTTGATTCCTTCTGGGGTTCTACTATTTTTGGTTTTTCCTTAGGGTTTTCTTCATTCAGATTCATTCTTTCAAGCTTAGCAATCATTCTAGGGCAATCCAACACTTCATGGTCCAAAGCTTTGTAACATAAGCAACTAGATATTCCACCAGGGCATTCCTTAGCAAGATGTATCGGTCTTCTGCAACTGTAACAGAGGGTTAACCCTCTCTTTCTTTTAAATGATCCCCAACCTCTTATGTACTACACACTAGGATCATGGTAGCTAGTCTGCAAAAAATTCTTTCTAGGATCCTGCATCCATTTGTTAGTCCAAACATTATTTCTATGCATAGGTATAACATATCTATCATTATGCTTATCAAATATGTTCAAATCAAACTTTCTTTCATCTATCAGTGCCCCAGTTTTCAAACTAGGATAAAATCTATTAAACATACTTAGATCCATACCTTAGAAACAAAAAATTTCACTTATCTTACTTCTACAGATCACAAAGCTTCCAGATCTAATACCTTTTAACTATTCTTACCTTTATTAGAGTACTGAGCTTACAAATCATACCTCTTTTCTGCAAATTTGACCTCTTTTCTTCAGAAACTTCCACTTTCACCTTTATTAGAGGACAAAGTGTTTAGATCTTGCTTCTTTTCTTCAAATCTATCCTTCCTTTCTTGGCACAAAGCTTCACGGGTTGAGTAAAAAGTTGCACACTAGGGAAACAGATCTACGCTCAGAGTTTCCACAGTTTCTAATTGAATCTTCACACAAAGCTTCTCTTCCCTTAGTTCCAAGCAATCAAAGCTTCAAGTCCCAGCAACGAAACCATTTGTTGGCACAGGGGCAGACCCAGGGTTCAACGCTACAAGAGCACACCAACAAAACCCTAACTACTAGCCCTTTAGGAAACACCTGCAAAGTAGATGAAGTCTCACCCGAGGTAGAGGTAGAGGTGGTTGCAAGACTCAGGTGTCTGCAACCTTAGCTGGGACACAGATCTATGATTATATTTCTTATAGAGCACTTAGCATCGATCATTCATCAATATTCAATCCTTATTATACTTCGCAAATAGCACAGAGCATCGCATCATTCATTTAGATCTTAGGTATCTTAATACTTAGCAACAATAAAACAGATCAGATCTATTAGATCAGCACTAAGCATCTTTATACATATTAGATCTACTATTCATACACATCTAATAAGCACAAAGCATAAATAGATCTACCTAAATATATCAAATCACTTAGCAAAACTAGAGATAAGCACATTGAGTCAAAGCACAAAGCATAACACACAGGATTTATGTGGTTCACCCTCTCTCTAGGCTTATGTCCACCAACTCTTCTTCTTTATTATCATCGTCCAAGTGGTTACAAGCACAGATCCATAGTAGACCTTACTTTATATAGGACAGTAGATCTGTACAGCTCGCTAGATCCTTCTTCCTTGCCTTTCAGCGCAAAGCCTTCTATATCTTCACACAAGGACTTGCACTAAGCTCTGCAAGTCTATACAGAATGCGCAAAAATCTCGAACACGCAAATCCCTTCTTGGAACTCATCCTATATCACATAGATACAATACCAATTAACCCTCCTCTTACATTTCCTATCCTTCTAATTATACTTACAAAATGGGCCTAAGCGTGGGTAAACCCACTGGCCAATGTTCGTTTCCCATTACATATTCCCAAAGCCCAAAAAGGGCCCAAAAGTGGGACGAGATCCCGTGCTCTCTACTTCGTCTGGCGCTCCATCTTCGACAGGTTGTCGAAGTCCCAAAAATGGTCAAATATGAACAAGTGTTCCCAAAACTTGGTCAAAGGCCAACACACAATGCCCAGGATCCGGTTGACCTGTGCACCTGATAACACAACATCGTCTGGTAGTTGTCGAGGGGTGGTATTTTCCTTCGCCTTAGCTGCAGTGTTTCTTCTTCCTCCTCTGAATATGTTTGTGTCAGAGCATCTAGCTTCTTCAACTGGAGGCCTGAGCTCGGTCCCTCTCCTGCTTCCTTGTCTCTTTTCTTGAGCATATCGAGACGAAAAATGTAATGCATTCCTGATTTACGCTGGCCTCATTTAACTCCTAGCCATGACATAAATTCTTTATATAAGGCTTCCTCATCCAAATAGACTGGTAGCATCCATGTGTGGAAATGTTCCCTATTGGCATGCCTCGGACAGATGAATGTGTTTTGTCGGTTCATGTTGAATGCAATATTCCTCGTGTTATTATTGAGGATCTCCTACGGGATGTGTGGCCTCTGTGTTGCATCTATCATAGCATTATACCATTTGGAAAATGTTGCGTTGTTGAGTGTTGTTTTCTCTGAGTCTGGTCTGGACTGCCATGTCTCAAACATCTTTGCCAGACACCCTTTATCTGATATTGTCCATTTGAGAATTGAAAATTCCACAAGTAGGTATCCATAGGCAAAGATGCCTCCTTTCTCATGTGCCTCATTGCAAGCTACTAGTAGTTCCTCCAACAAGAAACTACACCAATTGAAAATTGCTCCCTGTGTGCAGAAATCGACGACTAATAGTTCATCTAAAGTCCATTCTCCCTTATAATAAGACCTCATAACCTTGTTGGCTATGACGTAGCAGCAAGTCTGGACTATTTTGGGCAGTATTGGTTCAATGATTACTATGCGTCCTCCTCTCTTTGTGTTAAACTTCTTGGAGAGGCTAAGATCACCTTTCTTCTTCCCATGCTTGTCAGGTTCCTAAAATCCCTTCGATACATCCTCTCCTTCAGAGGATAGTCCGGTAATTTGTTGGATATCTTGTGCATGGATTGGATACCACTTAGCTAACCATAGACTTCTGTCGTGCACTCTTCTTATCATAAATTTCGTGCAGCATGCAATTTCGCCTTTGGTGCCAAAGACTGGTAAGTCTCTCAGGTTCATGATGGTGGAGTTAAATAGGTTGATGAACTCATTTTTTGGTATAAAGTACATATCTTTGGTTCCATCTGGAGATAACTCCCAAAAGACATTTGGGTGCATCTGTGGGAGCTAGGATGAATTCGTGAGGTCAAGGTCGAGTAGCTTGACATGCTCTATCTTCCCTTTGAGATCACCTATAATCTCAACCCGCGGGTCGTAGAGCTCATCTGGTACTGCTTCTTTAGTCATGGTGCTCTGGCTTGCTGTGGCTCTCAGCATTGGCGCTTCTGTGAGAGTTAAAATCTA
>JASDQU010508248.1:59094-69610 GCA_032191745.1 Picea mariana
AATTCGTGAGGTCAAGGTCGAGTAGCTTGACATGCTCTATCTTCCCTTTGAGATCACCTATAATCTCAACCCGCGGGTCGTAGAGCTCATCTGGTACTGCTTCTTTAGTCATGGTGCTCTGGCTTGCTGTGGCTCTCAGCATTGGCGCTTCTGTGAGAGTTAAAATCTAGGGCTATGTTTATAGTTTTGGAAATGGTCCTGACTGGTTTACACGGCTGAGTTCGGAAATGGCTATGCTTGTTTTAGAAACAATACTTTCTTGGCTGAGTTCTGAGAATCTTATGTCTGGCTTAACGGGTAAGTTTTAGCAATAACTTCTCCTCATCATGATCATATAGATGTAATACGGTATGAGTTGTCTGACGGGACGGTTTAATCAAGGTAAATCCGATTGGGCGATCTTGGTATTTACTCATTTGGGTGGAATAGGGACGTGGCCAAATTGAGACCTTTCTGTTTGCCAAGTGGGTGTCCTAGTGAAAACTTCGATGGAATCTTGGCATAATGCGGCTTTATGGCTTAACGGGCGATAGTCAAGGTACTGAAATGGAAATAAAGGGTGTGATTGGACTAGGTTTGTGTGGCCTTTAACTCAGATTGGATTGGGATTCATGGCCCCTCCGACCACAAAGGCTGTCCCCGTCATCTTGAATGATTGTCATTAATGGACTTTCTCATGCTTCAGGTTCTGTACTGATGAGCCGCCAGCTCTGTATCAACCAACACTTAAACAAAACAACTAAACTATGTGTTATGATGAAACACTGTGCACATGGACATTATTAGTTGAATTTACAAAACTTCAGAAAGGAAATGAAACTCAAATATAACTATTGTACAAGCTCCATCGGACTGGAGCAATTGTCCTTCTTCTTAGTTTTGAGATAGATGGGGCTTCAGGCGAGCGCCATTCACCCATTCTGGTCATAGCACACCATCCAGTTGCGCGATTCGGACTACTCCTGATGGTCGGATCTCCACAACTATGAAGGGTCCCAACCAATGCATACGCAACTTGCCAGGATGCTTCTGGTATCGATTGTCATAGAGTAACACCTTGTCCCCTTGTGTAAATACCTTGGTCTTAATGTGTCATTCGTTCCAAGCTTTTTGTCTTTCCTTTTCAACCGATTGATGGAAGTCTGTGAGGAATCTAGTTTCTTCAAGCTCTTGTGGTTCCACAAGTCTCTGCGCCACTGATTCTTCATCTGTCATACGTGTGGCTTGTGCAATATATAGACTTGGAGTGATGAACTCTATGGGCACCACTGCTTATTTTCCATAAACAAGCTGGAACAGTGTGTATCTATGGAGTTTTTGTGTGGTTGTCTCGTAGGCCCATAATATTGTTGGAACTCTATCATCCCATTCCTCTCGGTTTGCGCAACAGACCTTTGTTAGTCCCTTTTCCAGGATTTTGTTGAGGGATTCGACTGTTCCGTTAGCCTGTGGGTGGTATGGAGTGCTCTTTTGATGTTGAATCATAAAATCTTTTGTAAGTATTTCTATAGTGTTGCTAATGAAATGAGTTCCCTGGTCACTGGTTAGTCTCCTAGGGCATCTGAAGCGGGTAATGATATTCTCGAAAATGAACCTGGCAGCAGTATCTGTCGAACAGTCCTGTACTGTTGCTGCTTTTGCACAACAAGTAAGGTAATCAATTGCAGTAATGATGTACCTTGCCTTCAAATGTTTAGCTATGGGGTTGATTGGCCCAATTATGTCAACTACCCATTTCTCAAATGCCTATAGCGCTCTAATGAGTTGTAATGGAAGTTCATCTCGGCGTGACGGCTTGCCCACTCTTTGACAAACATCACACGATATAGTGTATGCTTTTGCATCTTTGAAAAGTGTTTTCCACCACAGTCCTGCTTGTAGGACTTTATGTGTTGTTGCCTTTACGGTGTACAAGTGGTCTAGGTCTTCTCCTTCCATATTATTTTCTGTTGGTTATGTGTACCTCGGTCCTACGTATGGATTCGAAGGTTGAACTACCTTGATTCCCTCAGCTTCAAAAGTCATGGTGTCTTTCTTTAATTCAATTACTGCATAATTTTCGTAGGCCCAATCGATGCCAAGTAGCACAGGATAGCAGTCCTTGTCTCCCATGATCTCAATGACTTCAAAGTTAGCCATTGTTTTTACTCCTGCTACATTGAATTCCACGTTTTCCAGTCTTCCTATGGGAAAGATACAGTATTGGTTTTCCATTCTTAACTGAATTGAGGAATATGTCAGTCTCGGTTTGCCTAACACTTCCTAGGTCTTCTTGGGAAGAATGTTCACATATGACCCTAGGTCCAACAAGACGTCTTTAATTTTGAAGTCATCTAACTGGGCTACCAGTCAAAATTTGTTTTCGATTATTACTTTTCTTCATTGGACTCTCTGAGTACTCTTCTCGGGAAGGTTAACCTAAATCCTTGCTTCTAAGGTTTCTTCATTCCCTAAAACTAGGTATAGCGCATTGCACAACTTCTTTGTCAATTGATCATTCCCTAGAATGTCATAGAATAGTTGAAACCAGAGGTCAGTTGTGTTTTGGGGTTCCTCAGGTTGTCTTGGTATGCTTATCGGGTTTCTGGGTGCAAGGGGTGAAGCAGGGACTTGTGCCACCTTAGGGTATACAACTGATTGAGGGGGGCTCTCTTGCATTTCATGATTAGGAATATTTTGGAATACTTCTATGGCATATTTAAAGAAGAATTTTTTCTTTAGGGGGTCATACCTGTCTTCTTTAGGTGATGCTTTCTGAATCTGAGGTAGAGTATCAGCATCAACTCCTGTTTTCGCTCCTCCTCGAGTGACAATGTTAAGGCTTGGCAATTTTCCCTTAGAAATTCTCTTGATCTCTGAACTGATAAGGTTAGTTCCTCTTTTTCATGCTCTATCCTCCCACTTTGTGATTAGCTTTGGGCAGTCTTCGATTGTGTGTTCGTTGGATCTACAATGAGAGCACCATGGTCATCTTGGATGAGGGCAATCTCTAGCCAAGTGACCATGTTCATCATAGTTGTAACATCTTCTTGGTCCACTTCCTCTAGTTCTCCCTCCTCTAAAGTATCCTCGAGCTCCACCTCCTCGACCTCATCCTGATCCCTATGGGTTTTCATTTACCCTGAATGTTGTTCGATCCAGCCTGTCCATAGTGCGTCCAACACTCTACATTGATTGGTAGTATGCATGGTGGATGCGTAGAAATCAGAGTGTACTATGTTTGGTACTGTCTAATATTTCTTCAGGATGGGGCACTGTCTTGGTCCATGCCCATGGGTTCAGCAGATCTCACAAAATTTTGTTGTTGGTGCTGCTTGGCCTCCTGGGAAAGCCTGATATGGGGTGGGATGATGGAATGGTGAGTTCGTCGATACTTGCACAAATCCTCCCGTGGGTCCTAGTGGGGTTACAATAAAACTCTAAGGAGGTCCCAACCCCCTTATTCATGGGCATTCATTCACCAAATGACCTTTCGTATAGCATCCAGTGCACCAAACCTGTGGTCGTCTTGGTCTGGGTATCATCGGCTCTTGAATATTTTCTGTAAGTGTTGATATGTTCCCTTGTAGTTGCGCTAAATTCGCATCTACTGGGGTCAGGTTACTCTCAAGATCCCAGGGTATCCTTCCATGGATTCAATCTTCATTTATTATTCCAAGGCATCTATTAACGTGGCTATCTGCTGTTGCGTTAGCGGAATTCGATTCAGACGTAGAAGTCCCTGAATGCACCGCTCCCTTTGATGTTCTTCGTGGATTGGATGTACCAACCTCCCTATGGCATGTTTAAACTTTTAGATGTACTCCCAGGCTGATTCGCCTTCCCTTTGCTAGATCTCTCACAACTAAAACAGAGCATGCTATTCTGACTGAGGTAGTTTGAACTCTGCTATGAACCTCGTTCATACCTGGCTGAGTGTGAACGCTTGGCCTTGCGTGCCTGGCACGCCTGGTTCAATGATCTTCATGTACCACTTGAGAGTGTGACCTCTCAAGGTAGTCTGGAACTTGAGCAACTTATTTTCATTTGAAGTCCCTCTGGATCTCCATATTGCTTCACACAAAAACTAGTTCTGTTCAACGTCTTCATCTCCCTTACCCCAAAATTCTGGGTATCGAGCAATCAAACATCTCGCATGGTTGTCCATTTTTTATCCTGTTGTTTGTATCAATATGAACCCTAACGATCCTACTTGTGATCTACCAAGGGATCCCAATATCCTCCCTGTACTCGCACTTTCTGGTTTTGACTGGTTAGCTAATTTTACTGGAACAGAACTTGCATGAGAAGGTAGTGTCGAACTTACTTTTTGTATAGAAGGAACTTGGGGTATGGGTGATTCGGGGCTGGCACCACTAGCTTCAGGGAGATTTTATTTGATCTAGGGGGTCCTGTTAGCTTCCACTGGGATGATTTCTTTGGTCGAATCCCCGATTTCTCCTGTTATTGGGGCTAAATCTTCTCTTTCTCCTCCAAGATTTGTGTCAGCTTCCTCCTCCCTTACATCCGCGCTTCCTCCTTCTTGTCCTGCCTCCTGGGGACTTCTTGCTCTCCTTGCTTCTCTCTCATTTAATCTTTGATTGGCCAGTCGTTCCTGTCTTTTCATCCTC
The DNA here is from genome assembly GCA_032191745.1 of Picea mariana. NCBI lineage: Eukaryota > Viridiplantae > Streptophyta > Pinopsida > Pinales > Pinaceae > Picea > Picea mariana. The sequence continues at coordinate 63,705 of JASDQU010508248.1, forward strand.
TGCAATTCTTCCATCTGTCTTTCCTCAATTTCTCCCGATCCTCCCTCTTTCCTTAGCTTTTCAAATTATCTTGCGGCTTTCTTGATCTTGCCGCACCACCATTTTTCAACTATGGTGGCTCTCTTCAAGTCTCGTTCATCTCTCGAATCCATTTTTTATTTTTTCCCCCCAATTTCTCAATGAACCCTTCCCCTCTCTCATGCCATGACTTTCACACAGTCTCACCCTACACCAAGTGAGGGTGTTTATGTTGCCATCTCGGTCAGGGATATAATCAACATCCCTTCCTCCACCAAGAAAGTCTTAATCCACAGGGGGATCTCTCTTAACAGTCTTCCCTTGTGCCTTTCTTGAAAATTTCCTCTGCTTCGGAGAAAGACTGGTGGTTCTCAGCTACAAATTCAATTTTGTATCCTTCTATTGTGGTACTAACCCAGAAATATACAGCTCGCGTGAATGGAAAATCTAGCCTCTAGAGTGCTGCTAACTTGTCAGTATCCCATGCACAGATCTTCTTGAACCACCCCTAGAAATCTAGAGCTTCTTGGACCCTCTTTACCCAATGAAAAAATTCTTCCAAGAATTTAACCTAGAAAATCTCGTACTGGTCGCTTGATCTACCTAAGTAAAATATTGCTTCCCTCATAGTTCCCACTGATTTTCTCCTTAGTTCCACTTCTTTCCATATGAAGGTGTCACAGTTTCTTTCCCACCATTGATCGATGCCAGATCTACGGATCAACGGTAGCATTCTTCCTACAAGTTCCCTTTTTACACGGTTCTTGACAACAAAACCGTTTTGTTAGTGCGAATTTGATTAGACCAGGGTCCTCCTTAGGTTACCAACAAAAGGTACTGTGTAGCCTAGAGCGCTGGCATTTTCATCTCCTCTGAAGAGAAGAAGTCTCACCCGAAGCATTGTTGAGACAAAAAGATAGGGAAGGGTAGGGAAAATACTAAAGAGAATCCATAGATCATCCAAAACTCATTCATGTTCTCACGCAAGAGCAACATCAAATCTGAAACATCTGACCGCAAGAATTGAACCTAATTACGTTATGAACAATGATTAAACATAGAACCATCAAACAAAACTCATAATCCATAAAGGAACAATGTAATGCATAAGTAGACATACAAAGACACATCATATTTTGAAATTTTGGTTCTCCTTCATCATACTATCTCAGATATCTTTCTTTCATTACAGGMTCAGAATTACATAGAAGTGTTCAGTATAGACTYTGGCTCTAGGCCTCAKCCACAAAGTTCTAATTTCCCAACTGGTAGGTCTCTTTCATTACAGACTCTACTCTCTTCGACTTACAACAAGTAGCAACAACTAATCCCAATTCCCTGGGCGACTCTGACAGACATGACTCAACCCAACTCTAATCAAATCATGAATGAGTGAACCAACGGACTGAATGAACAAAAAAAACAACACCAACCCAACTTAACCAACCCTTTTACAATTATATTCAGTCCTATATATAGTTGGGTTATGTCTTCTTGTTCGGCTTGCTCACTTTCTTGTTCTGTTGCAACTGTTTTTTGCTTAGATGGTATTGCACCAGCTTCCGCAACTTATTTATGTTATTCTTCCTTCCGACCTCTGATGAATTTTGCGCAACTCATGCTTAATCAAAACTTGTGCAATTCTTTCCCAAAAATGAAGGGCGCAACAATCATCATCATTTTGAGTGAGGACAATTAACAAAGACCGATCATATGAAAAGGTGTAAAGAAAAAAACACCTATTAATGTCAAGACTTCTTAAAATAAGTTCTTAAGAAACAAAAGTCTTAATATTGTCAAAATATTCCTTCTATTCTCTATTCCATTTTGTTCAACAAAACAGGTATTCCAATAGAAGATGAACACCTTTAGTAACCATTCACACAACCAGATCAAAGATCAACACATCAATTTTTTTTCATGGTGACATGTATGTGGGAAAACATCCATGGCCCCAGCCAACGTGGCCACTTGGAGCAATTTATTAATGAAAACGAAAAATATGACAAAGAAATTTACAAGAGATTTTATCAGAAACGATCATCGACAAATGACCCTCCGTGCTCTTTAAATATATATCATTGACCAATCAGGTGTTAATCCATCTATCAATGTATACATTAAGATCGGGGATAATATGAACCGTCATATCACTCTATGTCGGGAACATATCCTTACTAATTCATACTAAAGAATCACACTTTTACCTAATGACACATTAGACCAAGTTGATATTAACAAACTCCTAAGTGTCTAAAAACCTTAACATCCCCCCTCAAGAACAACTTGGGATAGGATTCTAGTATTTACAAAGGTGACACAATAGGACAAGGAAGGAGGCATTATAGCCTATCCACACTTAATGACAACTTCATGAACTCCTAACATGGATCAAAATATGGAAAAATTCACTTCTGTAAGAGACTTTGTGAATATGTCAGCAACTTGATCTTTTGTAGGGTAAAAAAGAACTTCAATAACTTGATTCTAAATGATCTTTCAGATGAAGTACATGAGTAGCTTTATGTGTTTGTTCTGTTGATGTTAAAATGGGTATTTGTTGAGATTGAAGAAACTTTGATTGTCACATCAGAGAGTTTCAAAGAAGAAGAAACCAGAATAGTAACAAAATATGACACAAACCTCAAAGATAGCTCACAGGAAAAAAGAAGGCACAAACGCCGAATTAGGCTTGTAGGCCAAGAGATTTTCATCAAATTTAACATCTAGTCTAATAATAATTTGATTAGAATGAGTTTGAAGAAGTTTGTAACCTTTGAAATCTTCATAATAACCAACAAAAATACTCTTCTCTCTTTTAGGCTATAAAGTTTTCCTTTTCTCATGAGGAACGTGAGCATGTGCTACATTGTCAAATACATGGAGTGGCTTACATCTGGATTATTTGTATTCCATGATTCTTTTGGTGTTATATATTTTAGATCCTTTATGGGAGTGCAATTTACTATTTAATTTTCACAATTTATGGATTCCTCCCAATAATGGAGACTTTATCCCTTAGATTGGATCATAAAATTTTCCATTTCTTTTAATGTGTGATTATTTCTCTCAGCAACAACAATTTTTTTTGGTGTATATGGAACAATATGTTGCATATGAATGCCTTGTGCAATGCAGTAACTTGTAAATTTAGTCTTCACATATTCACCTCCATTATCTATTCTTAACCTTGGAAGTTGATGTGCAGATTTCTTTTCCACAAGAACATTGTAATCCAAAAACTTGTCAAACACTTCACTCTTAASTTTTAATAAGTAAACCCAAGTGCATMTAGAAAAKTCATCAATGAAAGCTAAGAAAAACTATCACCCAGAAAAATAAGRAGAAGAAATTGGACCACACAAATTACTGTGAACAAGTTGCAAAGGGGATGAGTGTCAAGGGGCACATTTTTCAAAAATGTCCCGATGATGTTTTTCCAGAATAGAATTTGAGCAAACACCATCACTCTAGGAAACAAGAGGAAGACCAGTCACCATTTTTTTATTACATAATTATTGCAAAGAGAAATAGTTTATATGACCAAACCAATCATGAAAAAGTTTTTTGAAGTCATCACTATGACTGACAAAAATTGATGGAAAAGATGATGACACAAAGTTGTCAAACTTGTACAAACTAGTAATATCACCAACAATTCAAATTGTAATAACATGATTAGGATATTTTAGATCCTTAACTACAAATTGGTGAGGTGAAAACACTATGGTTTACCTTCACCTAAATGAGTGATTTGATATACATAGAAGGTTTCAGAAAATACTTGGAACAAATAATACATCATTGAAATCACCATTATCTACCTAAACTATTCCTAACCCTACAACACTAAAACATCTATCATCACCAACAAATATTTTTTTGGGTGTCACATTCATTAAGAGAATAAAATATGGTTTTATCCTTATCCATATGAGAAGATGCTCCAGAATCAATAAGCCACTCATCAGAAGAAGTAGAAGTTGCATTGAAGGAGAAACCAGAAGAAGAAAAGGGCATGTACATGGGAAGTTGCATTGGAGAAGAAGCTAAGCATACTTTAGTTTTGACTTTAACTTGGTCTTCTTCCAGCACGATAAGAATTAATGTTATTAAAGTTCTTCCATACAAAATGCAAGAGGTTAGTTTCTGGAAATGATCACTTCGAAAAACTTGGATACACAAAGACCCCTAGAAGAGCAAAATTAACCCAATGGAAGAACATAATGGAATCCAAGAAAATGATGGCATGTCTTTGAAGATGATGAATTTGGTATATATGATATCGTTGATTATATTTAATATGCCTTTGAAAAACATGTTTAATTCCACAAATTATTGATAAGCTATAATTGTATTGTTTTGAGTTTGAGATTTTACATAGGTATAAATATCCATATATTATTGTTTTGTGATAAATCATTTTAACATGTTATTTACCATATGAAATGGTTTATTTTTTTACTTTTATTTTAAAGTAAAACATAGGGAAAATAGCATTAAATGTTGTCATTATTTAACTAAAATCTATAAAAATGTGTTATTTTTAGGTAAAATTGAATAAATAAAATAAAATAAATTATTCATTTTTACCCATAGAAATATTTTATTTGACATGTCATTCTAAGAAAAAAGCTTCCAATATCTCTATGTTTTTTATTATATCTACCTCTACAACTATTAGCTCTATAGTGAAGTAAATGTTAAAAAAAAATATTGATAATACTTTATATTATATTTAAAATGTATCACACCCTAACTCAATTAATGATATATAATTGCATGAAAAATCGTAACTTCATACGAAAAATGATATATGGCATAATAAATTATATACAACATTTTTAATATTGATAAAAATGGCAAATGCTATGTTTTTATTTTTTAACATAAAAAAATTGAAAATAATAAAAAACACCATTAAAAAAAAAGAAAAAAAAAGAAACTTTTTAGAAAATAATGAAACAAAATTGAAAAAAATGTTAATACATCACACATAAGAAAATGAAAAATGTCAAAAGAATTCCTAAAAAAAATAGTGCACGAGGATAAAAGTAGCCACTAAATGAGATCTCAAAAATAACACAAACTAAATGAGAGATGGTAACATTATTTTAAGAGAAAAAAGGGACATGTTGCATATTGTTTTGCTTTACGTACATATTTAGAATGTATTCATGATGTTTTTCATGTTTCAGTTTTGCGTCACTACATTTCCACTCCTTCACATGTTATTTATCTGTTCGATGAGGGAGCACGAATCGATCTGTATCTCGGACCAGAGAACTCCACAACTTCACCATTTTTTTTGTAGATGAGGTAAAGGTATAGTAAGATAACTATAGTCTTAGTTCTTCTACTTGGGAGGACACAATTGAAATGCATTAAAAAATTTCTTATCTATTATGAAACTTCAGGACAAACTTTATTTTATGAGGGAGTGTATGTAGTTACCTATTTTATTCAATTTCTATGACAAACCAAATTTATTATTTCAGGGAATTAGTTTGCAAATGATCCAACTATTGAATCTTATTATAATGATGAAACTTGATTTTAAATTATAACTTGGTAAATTTGAGAATGATGAATTTGTTTTAAATTAAGTTTGTGTGATGCTTAGATAAATATTTTATGCAATGATATGATAAAATGAATGATAATGATAAATTATCTTGATGATTTTACATGAGACTTGAACATATTAATTGTAAATATTACTAATAGTTTTTCTAGTGTGACATGTCGACAAGATTTTGGGACTTTGGATTTAGTTAGGATATAGTAATTATCTAGTAAATATGTTTTGTATAATTGATATGAATGATGAAAAGGTGAATATTAAGAATTAATATAATTTGTAATTTTGCATGGGTGGGACATGTGGC
>JASDQU010508249.1:0-25175 GCA_032191745.1 Picea mariana
AGCTATTACACTGAGAGGTTCCTCCAAGTAATGTGCCCAAAATGACCTCTTCAGTGAATTCCATTGACTTATAGCTCAAAATAGTCAAAATCATGGAAATCGTCGGAATGCAACGAAACCAAAGCCAACCTGTGCGAAATGGCTCATAATGATGGAATATGATCATCAATGCAAGTTGGACCCCACAATGCCTCTCAAATACCCTTGTACTCGCTCTAGCACCCATCTGGCTACTCTGGTCATCATAAATCTCTGCTCTGTGATAATGTCCCAAAGTGGGGACATTACAATGCGCCCCTTGACTATAATTTACTACTAGGGCGTAATTGGACTTATGCCATGACCGCAATCGTGTCATATATTTTCCACACTCTATGTTTTCCTCATGAAGGGAAAATAATGATGATTGATCAATTGTCCTTTGCGCACGCTAGTCCTAATGCATCAGTTGGACCTTCAGTCCCAGTTATCGACAATTCTCAGCAGGAAACTGAGGATGTTGATGTTGAAATGTATTCCTCTCTCATGGGTAGCTTTGATTTTGTGGCACCAATTCATCACATTCATGCCATTTCCAGTGAGTCTTCGTCGTCGATGAGGTTCGTTCCTTTCTGTACTTCGTATTTCAATGACCCTTGGACCCTACCTTCCCCGACTATGTCATACGAAGGTCAGTCGCACATTGGGATTGAAATGCCACAATGAGTGGCAAAGGTTGTGTATCAAGCTATTCTTAAAGCTATTGCTGACTTGGATTCTTTCTCCTCACAGATGGACGAGGAGGATCCTGTTCTAGAGCCCGTATGGGTCGCCCAATCGTCTTTTTCACATGATTGTCTTGATGATACTTTACCTTCAGATGAAGCCATCTTAGAGGCCATGTATGATCCTGATAGACCTTGGGACGACATGCATCATCGCTCCTATTTCCTTTCGGATATTGTTAGGATCGAACATGATAACTTTAGATCTACCTTGAGTGATATGATCAGTCACATTGTGGTTCCATTATATACACATGGTATTTATGTTGAAGGAAACATGGTGAATATTTCTCCTACCGTCATGATCGACATCTCTCGAGTTCTTGGAAAAATTGAGAACGTATATATCGGTGCAGATTGTTCGCCTGGAGAAATGTAGATCTACACCAATCTCTTCAAAGAATTTTGTGATGTATTCACTTGGTCGTACAAAGAGATGCTAGGGATCGACCCCAGTATTGTCGAACATGAAATCAAGACCTATCTGGATGTTATACCTATTCGACAACGTTTTAGAGATGTTAATCCTAGAAAGGCCCTTGCTATTAAGGAAAAGGTAGAGAAGCTACTTAATGTTGGCTTCATCTACCTGGTTCCCTTGACTGAATGGGTGTCCAACCCCATTCTCATGAATAAAAAACAAGGAACCATCCGCGTATGTATGGATTTTTGAGACCCGAACAAGGCTTGTCCTAAAGATAACTTCCTGACTCCTTTCATTAACCAGATTCTTGATGAGTGCGCGAGAAGCAAATATTTTTCTTTTATGGATGGATTTTTAGGTTATAATGAAATTCAAATCAAACCTGAGGATCAACATAAGATGACGTTTATTTGTCCTTGGGGTACTTTTTCATACTGAATAATGCCTTTCGACCTTAAAAACGTTGGAGCAACCTTCCAAGGCGCCATGAATTTTGTTTTTCACGATCTCAAGCATATTTTCGAAGCTTACCTAGATGATCTTGCTTCTCACTCTCGCAAGAGAGTAGATCACTACACTCACCTTCGATTAGTATTTGAGAGATGTCCTTACTATCACATTCGGTTGAACCCTCACAAGTGCATGTTATGCATTAGTTATGGCCATCTTTTAGGATTCCCAGTATTTAAGCATGGGATCATGGTAGATTCTATGAATGTTGAGGCAATACTTTGATTGCCTCCTCCGTGAAACATTCGACAACTTCAAGGTTTACATGGGAAGGCTAATTTCTTGCGTCGGTTCATAGTGAACTATGCCAATTTAACTAAGAGTTTCATGGGTCTTTTGAAGAAAGATACTATGTTTATCCGGGATGAGCGAGCCTAGGAATCGTTCGATGCTCTTAAGAAAGCCTTAGTATCGACGCCTCTACTGAAGCCTCCAGACTACAGTAGAGACCATTTGCTTTATATCGCCATGTCCGAAGGGATGGTTGGTATGGTTCTGGTTCAGAAGGATGATGAGATCCATGAGCACATTGTCTACTATCTCAGTCGAAACCTAGTCTGTCTTGAACTTAAATACTCCCACGTAGAGAAACTAGCCTTGGTCGTCGTACATGTAGTTCAAAGATTTTTTCATTATATATTACTTTGCAAAACTACCGTAGTTGCAAATATCAATCCATTTCAATACGTCCTCACCAGACGTATCGTAGGGAGGAAATACAATAAGTGGATTGTTATTTTTCAAGAATTTGATCTCGATTTCGCTCCGACGAAGTATAAGAAATCGCTAGTTTTTGCAGAGTTGATATTAGACTTCCCTTGACTAGATGAGGAATTTTTTCATGATGATTCGTTTGCGGATGAACATATCTTCCTTATCTCGTCTTCGGACCCCTGGTATGGAGACATTCTAATTTATCTTTAGACCTTGAAGCTATCCCAGCATCTGTCGAGAGACGATCGATGATGTATATGTCATCAGGCTAAAAACTACCTTATCATCGACGACACTTTGTATTGTCAAGGAATATATAATATTTTTCATCATTGCTTGAATCACGAGGAAGCTAAGTCAGTTCTAAATTACTGTCACCGTGGGGCTTGTGGTGGTCATTTATTCGGGCTTGCAACAACCCAAAAAATATTGCGAGCCGGTTATTTTTGGCCATCAATTTTTAAAGATTGTGTTGAAGTGGTCAAGAAGTGTCAACCTTGCCAGGTGTTCGCTCAGAAAATTCACTCGCACCCAACCCCTCTTCACCCAGTCATCATTGTTAGTCCCTTCACGAAGTGGGGGGTAGATTTTATGGACTGTAACCCAGCTTCGGCTGGGGGGCATCAACATATCATTGTGGTCGTGGATTACTTCACTAAATGGGAAAAGGCCATGCCTACCGTTAAATCCGATGGTAACACTGCAACATTCTTCGTATTCAACCAAATTATATCTAGGTTCGGAATCCCAAAAGATATTGTCACCGATCATGGCAATCTCTTTCAAAATGAAATGATGAAAGAGTTAGCATCAAAATTGGGGTTTAAGCACGGTCATTCTTCCCCTTATTATCCCCAGGAAAATGGACAAGTAGAGGTGGTGAATAAATCTCTCAAGACCATCTTGCAAAAAACTGTCAGCCAGAGTAAGTTGGACTGACATATGATGCTTTACCCTGCACTTTGGGCATATCGAACCTCGGTAAATGCTTCCACCATTTTTTCTCCTTTTCAGTTAGTACATGGCATGGAATCGATTCTTCCGATTGAATGCGAAATCCCTTCCCTCAAACTGACAATTGAACTCTTACCTGACAAATCCAATCTTGAAGAATGCCTCGTACACCTAGAACATCTCGATGAGCAACATCGAGATGCCTCTACGACTATCGAAGAAAATAAATGATGTGTTAAGGTTCAGTATGATAAGTCTGTCTGTCCTCGACGGTATGCTGAGGGTGACTTGGTTCTCCTGTATGACCAAGCCAAAGAACCGTTGGGGGCAAGAAAGTTCAACCCCATGTGGCACAGTCCTTATATCGTGCGACCTATCTTAGAGAAAGGAGCCTATGTATTGGAATATTATGAAGGGAATATGTTGGATCAACCCATAAATGGGATCTACCTTAAAATGTATTACATGTTAGCCCTTAAGCTTGGGCGTGACCTTTTGTATACTAGTGTATCTTAGTGTATATATATCTTTTCCTTTGTGTCATCGGCTTACTTATCAAGTTTTACCTTGGTTGGTAGATGTCAATGGAGTCTTCAATTTACTTAGGATTCGAAGATGGTGCCAGTTGTCATACACGAAATATGGCTTCCACCGCTTGGGTTATTTACTCACTCTAGGGCCAACTAGTGTCTTTAGGTGGCATTCATCTGGAGCCACCAACGAATAATGTGGCTGAGTATAGTGTCATTATAGAATTGTTACACAATGCCATTTCACATGGTGTTCAATCTTTAGAGGTTCGCCTGGATTCCTAGTTAGTTGTATGTCAGTTAAACAACAGTTACCATGTGCGAGTCCCTACTCTACTCCGACGATTCCTACGGGTACGACTTTTGGAAAGATACTTTGATTTTCTTACTTATAATCACATACCTAGAAGTTCTAATCATGTATCCGATGCATATGCTAATTATATTTTAGATTGGCATTTGTCACATAACTAAGCAAAGAAAACACATTCATGCATGTACACATTGTAACATAGATAAGTAAAGCCAAAGATCAATTTTTTTTTATATATATTTCATCCTTTCAAAAAATATGGTGTCATTAGTACAAAATGGGGCTCACACCCTCAAAATACATATAGGGTCGGTATATAATATGACCATGGAATCTACGCCTTTGGCATCGGATGCATATCATGATAACGCACTACTACGTTTGCGAGACGTTGGACAAGTCACACCCATGCATGAGGTACACCCACCACCTCCCACTGCATATCCTCTGGCAAATCCTCCACTCAAACCATGGGAATATTGTGCGTCAATCAAGACATGTTCCCCTGCACATTCTACAACACTCTCTCCGCATATCCTCCCATGTGCTCATCTCCTCGGCTCCTCTGTCGATGTCGTGGGAATCCCTCTGGCCATTGCGAACGTACATCTACGTGACAAAGCAATGGTTAATAATTGATACCATAAAAACTATTTGTGTTTTTTATTCTTTTTGAAAAACACACAAAAAAATGAAATATATAAAAACATTTCTTACCAATATCACCATAGGCGAAACCTGATGGAAAAGGCATATCCGGATCCTCTCTGTAGTCGATCCCGGCATAAGAGTAGTCGTCAATGGCTATGACCTGTTGACGCCACCAGAAAAATAAATCATCATTGTAGGGTGTTGGAACCCTACGACCTCATAGCAGCCTCATTACATCGGTCCACAATGACATGGTTGGATTGCACAGTCCATGTGGAATAATCTCTACTCCAGGGCTCAAGCTTGGAACCTGCTCTGTTATAGCAAGATTTTCCTCACCCTATGCAATCTTGCACATAAGACCTTTTTCCATTTCCCTATGCAGACTTGTCATCCCTGTTTGTAAATCCCAGAGCTAAAAATACATATTTTTCCACATGTACGCACCTTGCCTACTATACATCATGCGTATATGCAGGGGGCACCACTATAGCCCATGTACATTGGGATTTGTGCCCAAAAATGAAAATTAGTGTCGGGTTTCCATGTCACGATAGGAGATCTATGATCATTGGCCTTCCATATACTGGAAACGTTCTGACTCGGCCCTTCAGTTCCATTTGAAGGCTATAAATGGGCGAATTCTGAGCTATGGAAAGGAGGAGAAAGAATTCAACTTTGAGAGCAAAGTTTCTCTGGAGAAATTATTTACTTCATATTGAGTCTGCATCCCTTTGTCCTTTAAGTTTGAACACATTGTTCAGCCCCCAAGTTGAATTCTTTCTCCTCCTTTCCATAGCTCTGAATTGGCCCATTTATAGCCTTCAAATGGAACTAAAGGGCCGAGTCAAAATGTTTCCAGTATATGGAAGGCCAAGGATCATAGATCTTCTGTCATGACATGGAAACCCGACACTAATTTTCATTTTTGGGCATAAATCCCGATGTACGCGGGTTGTAGTGGTGCAACCTGCGTATATGCATGTTGTATAGTAGGCAAGGTGCGTGCATGTGGAAATATATGTATTTTTAGCTCTAGGATTTACAAACATGGATGACAAGTCTGCATAGGGAAATGGAAAAAGGCCTTCTATGCAATATTGCATAGGGTGAGGCAAATCTTGCTATAACATGCTCAAAGAAAAAGCTACACAGAATGGATGCAAATATGAAATTTCTCTTTTTCCCTTTTTTACAATGTGTCAATTGGCTCTTCATGTTAGCCAACAGTGAGGTACAACAATCATAAAGAGTGGGTTGTAAACACTCCACCACATAGAACATGAGTGGCCTCGATGCCTAGTGCAATGAGGTCGACCCCTAAATCCATATAAGTACAAGTACGACGATCTTTAAGCTCAGGTTCTCGATCGCCCTGATTGGGAGTTGGATCCCTACTTTATCTGTGCCTACAACACAATGGGTGGCAATGTACTCCTCCATGGTCATACCACCCACAACCCCTCGGGACTTGAGATTCACTACCTCGCCCCGACGAGACAATCCTGTGATAAAATATATGTTGTCCACTTCAATCCTCAATGGTTTCCCATTGAGGTTGAAGGCCTCTATCTCCGGATCCCAGTAGTTTACTAGCATTTGGAATAACCTCACTTGAGCCCTCATTCCTTTGAGAGCCCAAAATTTATAAAGGCCGCATCTTTTTAAATCTTGTTGGGCCCCTGCATCCCTTTCCACTGCTGCATCTATCTCTTCATGCTCCCTCTCCCTCCATTCAATCACCATCCTGCAAAGGAAAAGTCATTTTTTGAGTTAAATCCTTTCAAAAAAAAGTGTTCACAGACTTGTACGCGAGATAACATGGTAACAATCGCGTATAGGGCGACATATATGCGGGTGGGATTTTATTTTCCCATGTATATGGGGGTGTGTATGTGACCCGATGAACTATCACCCACTTACACCCTAATTTACATATTGCGCCCTCTAAAACTCAAAAAATGAGGACTAAAATTGGAATTCAAACAACTAAAATTGAAGTAGAGGGGATGGTCACTTACTTGATCCATATGGTTTGTAATTCCATTGATCATAGCTCCCGCAATCGACACTTGAAGATCGTGGGAAAAATGGCCTAAAATGCACTATGTGGGTGAAAAAACTCAAATGGTATGGTAAAATGGTCTATTTTTACTATTAGTAGAAATTTTACTATTAGTAGAAATGGTAAAGCATATACGCATGTTGCTTCACTACATCTTGCGTACAATGGGTTTGGTGCTCAAAATTAAAAATTATGTCRGGTTTCCATGCCATGTCATGAGATCCATGATCCTTGACCTTCCATATACTGGAAACGCTCCGAATCGACCCTTCAGTTCCATTTGAAGGCTATAAACTGAGCCATATCCAAGCCTTGAAGGAGGGAATTCAAATTTAAGAGAAAATCTACTCTGGAGAAATTYCACTTCATATTGAGTCTGCATCCCTTTATCTTTGAAAGTCTAAACCCCTTGTTCAACCCCCAAGCTCTTCCTTCTTTGTGATGGAGAATCTCACTGTCTCTTTYATATGAGCTTGCCTTTGGTGGAGGATTGAAGTGGTGGAGGCCCAACTGGAGGGACTTGGTTTCTCGGTTTCAATATGTTCCATTACAAAATTTAGTCACCTATATACTTCTGTTGATTACTTTAATAGAAATACTATTTTCTCGTCCAATTAATATCTTGCAAATATTTGAATTATTATTCCATGGGCGTATTTGTCATGTATGTTAATGGATTATGCTAATATATACGCTAACATTATATATTATCACTATATACTTGCGTATCTTGGTTGTTGAGGACAAGTTGTAGGTATAAATGTTTGAGTTCCCTGCTCAATGGTGGTCTTCATCAAATGTCCGGAAAAGGTAGGCTCTTGGCCTTGTCTTGTTAGCATTTAATTTATATAGCATATTTGGGATTATAGTTGATTTCTACATGTCATTCCATATGTTGTGGTTTACCCCATGCCATAGAGATATTTTCCTTGTAACAATATGGAGCCATAATTGGAACTTGGTTACCTGAAATTGTGTAGGATGGAAGAGAAGACACCTGTAGCATTCAATACAAAAACTGGGTAATATTTAGATGACTATAACTTGCTACTCATAACTCATAATGGAACAAGTAAATAGTCATTGGAAAGGTCTTGGATACAAAAATCCAAATAATCACAGAAAAAAGTGAATTGAGTAGTAAAATTCACAAGCAATCAGAAAGAAGATTTTCGGTAGACTTAAAGGGCAGAATTGTGCATAATTTTATAGAATTGTTGAATTATTTTGTATAACAAATCCTATTGCATACACACTTTGCAGAATTAACGACACAATTAGAACAGATCAAAATTAGCAGAGAGACCAACGACATGGAAGATGCACAAAGAACCAATAATCACGATGATGAAGTCAGGGGGTTGCACATTAGCTTGGGTAATGTAGAAACTGAATCAAATGGGCACGAAGAAGAAAAAGAGGAGATCATAAATTTAGTAGAGACAATAAAGAGTTTGCAAAGAGATGTGCTGACCTATAAAGATGATAATGAGAAGCTTATGGAAGCTCAGGAGCAACATAATGGCTTCAACATAAAGTTGTTGCAGAGCTTGGACATGATAGAGAAGAAGGTGGATAAGGAGATAGATTCAAGTAAGTCAAAGAATCACATATCCCATGCTAAAAAGGAAGAAGATATAATTGTTGGTAGAAATCATCATTAGTCACCAAGACACTCAGTTACAAGAGAAAAAAGTAGTCCAATTTTATCTCCTGTCAGAAATCATAAGAAGAAATCTGGAGTAGATGAACTACAAGGGGATATGAGAAAGATCAAACCTCCTACCTTTGATGGTGAACACATGAAATATGTGGTTGTAGAGGCTTGGCTATTGGGGATGAGGAAATTATTCCAATTGCACAAGTATTCCTCACATGCAGAAGGAAGAATTACAATTCACCAACTCAAGGGAAAAGCGTCAATGTGGTGGGACCAACTTGTGCAAGTAAAGCATGTTGATGAGAAGATCACTTGGAGGCAATTCATGAAGTATTTGGGCCATATTAATTGATTTTTCTTATAATAATGGGTATCAAACATCTTTAAAGATGAGCCCATTTGAAGCATTATATGGAAAAAAGTGAAACACCCCAGTGAGCAGGGACAAACCAACAAACAGAGCAGTGGTTGGGCCGGAATTGCTCAGAGAAATGGAAGAGTAGACGCTGAAAATAAAGAAGAATTTACAGGATGCACAAGACAGGTAGAAAAGTTATGCAGAAAAAGGCAGAACACACAAAGAATTTAAAGTGGGCGAGCATGTCTTCTTGAAAGTGAAAGCTAAGAAGAGTTCACTTAAATTGGGGAGATGCCCAAAACTTGTAGCAAGATATTGTGGGCCATTTGAGATCCTGGAAAGGATTGATCCTATTGCATACATGCTTGCACTGCCTGCATCCATGTGCATTCATAATGTATTCCATGCGTCTTTGCTTAAAAATTCCGTTCTTTTCTTAAAAAGTAAGAATGTAATTGATTGGAATGCGATTCATGTGGAACATGAGGACGACTTCTAGGTCCAACTGGTGTGCATATTGGATAGGAAGGTCAAGGTGCTAAATAATTGAGCCATCGATCTAGTCAAAGTGCAATGGATCTACTACGGTCCTGAGGATGCAACATGGGAGCATGAGGATGCCATGTGGGAGGCATACCCATATATTTTTGGAGCTTTTTGAAGAACTTTTGTTTGTACATGTGTATATAATGCACCGAGGACAGTGCATAAATAAGTGGGAGGGGAATGTAATACCCCTAGGATGAACCCCAATTGTAAATGTGCATATTCTTTATAGACTGGTGAGCCAAGATGTTTTGGGCTAGATTTCCTTTGTATATATGTTTTGAGGCCAGAGTGCCTGTGTGATTTAGGCCAGGGAGCCTATGTGTTGAAAGGAAACTCAGTGTAACAAATGCAATATGTAATACAAAATAGAGATATATTAATAAAATACATCACTACTGCAGACCACGTCATACAAAAGAGTATGGGGGGATAGGACTCCACGAGAGAGAATGGTTGCTAGGACTTGAGAGGAAAGGGGTTAAGTCAAGGAGGATTAAGCCAAGGAATAAAAAAATATTATTCCTAAGTCTTATAATATGTTTTTATCCTAAAGTTCCTAAGTGAGGGAATGAATCACCAAGTGGAGCCAATGGTAGTTCCTAGAATGACAAGTGTCAAGATATGAACATGAATATATAATGTTGGTAGCTTATATTCTAATTTCCATCATTCGCTCATTCATTTTTCCTTCCATCATCGTACCATTGCCTAGAAAGGGTGAATTGTGAAGTTGTGATTACCCTGTAAATCCTTGGTGGTTTGGGATAAAGAATTAGGTTGCTACTTGCTAGGGCTATGAGCATTCTCTTTGGGAAAAGAGAATTGCTGGGAAAAGGTTTCCATGTGTGCTGGCCTAGTGGGTGTTGCAACTTTTAGAGCAGCCTTGTCTTCCAAGGGCCAAAGAGATCTGAGAGTTCTTGGCTGGCCTGTTGCTGAAGCCCTGGAAGGGAAGTGGGATATTCGAAGGACTGTTGAGTAGAGAAGGGGTACACTTCCTAGGGTGGGACAGGCTATGGGGAATGAGAGGCCGTGGATAGGAACTGTTGCTAGAGTTGAAACTTGGGCATGTCTTTATTTTTGTTGTTTGTCAGACCTTAGTTCGACTTAGGTATCCTTTCCCCTAGTGGATTCATAGTCCCAACTCGGGGGTGATTTGTTGTTGAGAGTGAATGAACAACATAGTCTATGACTGGGAGGAATGTCAGAGGTCTGCAACCAATCAATGATTTTAATTAAAAGCTAAGTGTCTTTTATGTGTTATGATGTTTTCTGTGTGGTTATTTATGTTAACTTTGTTTTGGTTTAATTGTACATATTTATGCATGGATTGTATGTTGTTAAAAATACATATTCTCTGCATATGAAGATCATGATAATTAATAAATGGTATTAGAGAAAATTTTTGTGGCTCAGATTGCAGGTTGGGTATGTTACACTACTAGAGGGGTTTCTTTTTAATCTTATTCATGGTGGAAACTCATGGAGGACATCCTTTATACCTAGATTACTCCCTTCTTTTCTTTGGACTTGTGGGAAATTCCATTCTTTCTCCTCTTAATGATACACAAAACTCATTCATTGGGGAGGAGAACCAAGGTGCTATGAATGTAGATATTAACCTTGGCCCAGTTTTCAACTAATCCTACTATTTTTCTTCCTCTAAGGACGATTATTTTTAGGGAATCAACCTCTTCCTCACCTTCTTAATGCTAACACTGGTTTTGGAGCCCAACACTTGCAGACGACCCTCCTTTCTATAAGAGATTGGTTATCATAGACGTTGTTAGATATGAAAAACCTTAAGTCCATGATAGCAACAAGTTTGTAACCAACATCCTAAACAATATTGGATTTCTATTTCAGACTTATCTTCATTATCCCTTACACAATCCAAGAGTAATTATTCATCATCTACAAGACCTAAATCTATCTCCTTCTAATAATATTTTGCACTTCATACTCTGATTAATCATTGAAAACCAAGTTGTTATTAACCTAATAGGCATAGTCCAATCAATGTAAAACAAACTACTTTCTCGCAGCTAGTAAGTGGCATTTTTGTAATCTCGTCCACCACTAGCTAATGATTTATAGGAAACACATAAGCAACAAGAGGACATAATCAGTCAAAGTAGAGAATGAGATGTGGACATGTATCTCAATTTCTCTAATGAATATGACATCATGTGACAACATTGACTCCATTAGATGGAAAATTTTTGGCTTCCATAGGTTGCAGTGTCTCAACTTTACCATCAAGCATATCTTTGTAATATGGGGTGGGGATAAGCAACTCGATGAAAATATCCCCAGAGGGGTAATTTTGATATGATGATGTTGGTAACATATCAACAATCTAAAACCATAAAGTATCATCATCGAAAAAGATCAAATTTTGATATAAACATTGATCAAGCTAGATAACAAAGACCTAATATGTTTTGTATCTTTTACACGTCTCTAGTATAATATATAAACATTGTCAATGGGTTATGTACATTAATGAAATGTTCAATCAAATTAAAAAATCATCTATATCTATCATTTTATTTTGTAAATTTTCAAATTGATGAATATAAATAAGTTATAAACAATTTGATTCTTTTATTATTGATAAACATAGATAATTACAAAAACATTTATATAAATCAGAATTCCGTAAAATTTAATGCTTTATCCTAATTGTATTTAAGATCATTCCAACTTTGACAACTTGATTTCATACTCCATTTGTAACTCATAAAGTTTTTCTCTTTTTAATGCTTTATCTTAATTGTATTTAAGATCATTCCAATTTTGACAACTTGATTTCATACTCCATTTGTAGCTTAAAGTATTTCAATTATGATGTCTTAAATCTAGAAGTGGTTTTGAAGAGTTCAATTTATTATTTAAAAAAAACAAAATATATATATATATATATATATATATTTTTTTTTTAACAATGGCTAGCTTTGTATTAATAAAGAATATGCAACAAAGTTGAACAATGACTAGGTACAAAAAGTTCAAAAAATAGAGTTAGAAGTCTATCTTGATATGAGGGTTCAACCTCACAACTTTCAATTGTGTTTAAGACTACTACAAAATTCCTGAAATATCGACAGGTGTAAATCTTGACAAAAACACTTAGAATATAAGAAAGTCTAAAAAGCATAAAACTTGTCTATGAAAGCTTAAGCATGGCGTCCACATGTTGTTTTGTTCCGTTTTCATGTTCTGTCCCCGATTGTATTGAATCTTGAGCTACGATAGAGCTGACTAAGCTAACTCTATGAGTTTGAACCCTTTCTTGTCCATGCAACATAAAGGCCATAAACTACTTGAGAGTGGAATTGTCATGTTGTAGTGTGTGAATCTGTTGGGCTTGATTGTTGACTGCCTCTAGAATCAATGTGATTTCCTTATCTTTTCTCTGCTCTTGCAAATGAATTTTTTCTTATAGACAAGCCACAATCCTCTTCTGCATCCCCAACTTTGTGTCTTGCAATCTCATTAACCTTTTCATCTCTTGTAAGTCACAATTAGTACAATTATTGAACTAGGACGTAGAAAAGATAAACTTATGCCAAAATTCAAGACCATAAGGCCTTACTACCCCTACTTCAAATTTCCAAATTGAGTGCCCATAAGCTGAGGGATTATGAACTGTGCTCTCATCTTTGATTAGAACAAAAAGGTTTTGTTGTATTGTCATGATGATCATAGGTTGTGGGGGAGGGGGGGGCAGGAGATCTCCCACCTTCAATAATAATGAAAACAAGGTACACTCCATACACCAACTCACGCGCCATAGGAGCGACGAGCCAAATGGAACAAGAGAAAGGATTAATCAAGTCTTCGATCATGCCATTTTGAAGGAGGGGAGACACATATTCTTGATGTGACAAAAGATTTAATACAACACAATTAATGGTGTGAATTGCCCCCATTTTTTTTTAGTTTGCTACATATTTCCTAAGGTAAAAAATGAACGTGAAACTCACCATTTTTCCTAAGTTTGCCTTGTTTAATATTACATGCCTCTTTTGCGAGGAGATCGACTCTAAGGTTCATTTTCCGAAGGACATGATAATGCTCTCCCTTTCAAAATCTTCCCGCTTCTTTAACAATTCTTTGTAAGAATATAATGATCAAATTATGTTGCTTGCTTACTTTTTGCTTCTTCATCCCTTTAATGATTATTTCAGGGTCACAAATTACAATGATTTCCTTATGTTGTTTAACATCAATGAGTTTCAATCCCATATATAAAACTAAAGCATCTACCTAAAAAATCTACCTGATGGTTTGAAGTATGACCTAGATACCATGCAAAATATATCATTTCTCATCCATTGGGATCAATGTTAACCCCCACACATGCCACCTCTAAAATACATATTTATTACTTAATTAATTTCTAATCATTTTTATGGTATACACCACATGTTTCCCAATCTATCTACATTCTTAAATGATACACTCTAGTTTAAAAGGCAACTATCAAAAGGGCTTTTGTGTTTTTGGTAGTTAATATTTTAACACTTCACTTAACTCCCATTCTATCAATGGTTTACCAATGATATAAAAGACTAAACCACTATACTTAACCAATTATCCTTCCACTTTGTAGTTGGTTATCGTTAAGTTATGTTGAGAGGCTGATAAATGTGAAAACCTAATATGCTCTCAGAGAAGCGTTCAAAGAATAGTAGAAACACCAGAGTAGAAACCAATGTCCTATGCTCTGTATAGTACTTTTGCCGACGGGTTGATATTTCTTAGTCATTGGAGTTCTTACCCCTTTACTGATGCGCTTTAGTTTTGGGTGTCAACAGTCTGTGGATGGTAATAAAATGAGGACGGATGATCAGGATGATTGTGACCTTTTGTGCGTACCCTAGCACAATATTTTTTCGCTGTTCTTTGGACTTGCTAGAGATCGGGTCAGTCTACTAAGATTGTGATTGGACCTCTCGATGTCTTCTTCGGTTTTGGTGATATGGATAATTGGCGGATTAAGGAGAGTGTGTAGCACATTGATCCATAACTCTAGTGTTTTTGATAAAATATTTGAATTTACACTTTATATAAAATATTTCAATATCAACTTTATATATATAAACCCAAACCCCAACGTCATGATGAATCAATCATCGCATAGAAACTATGCCATGATGACTAATCAATAGGCCCCATGATGACTAATCAATAATCACATGCAATGCACAATGCTCGACTTATTAGTAAGTAAGTCACGAGCATGTGATAAAATGGCTCAAAAAATTATGCAGGTGTGAGTCTCAAGCATAATTATCGAGACCATACACTTGTAGGGCTAAGATCTCTCTCATCAACTGGTACGAACACATTTTAGTACAATAAATCTATAAATGGTAGGTTCTAGGTGAGATTGAGACACATCTAGTTCTAGTTTTAGCACCCTTATGTTGGTGGAATTGGGCTAAGCCTTGCCTTTTTCCTCTTACTCTTCTTGAAGTACATAATACGTTTATGACTTGCCTTAGGAACCACCTTCTGACTCACCTAAGGGTGATGTTAACTTGCACTTTCCTCCGAGATAGAATGACAACCTTTCTCATCCCTGGGAGAATGGTAACCTTGCCTTCCTTTTAGTGCATAGAGAATGCGTTCGAGAGTGCCCTTCTTTCCTTCCAAAGAGAATGCCTTCATGACCTTCCTCCAATTCTAGAGACTTACTTCCTCTGCTTTTATCTTAAGAAAAAATGGCCTATTCAACCACCAAATATATATAGGTTTGTGACACATATGGATCTAGACCAATAAGTGAGCCAAGAACATAAGATCTCTAGAAGAAAGTTTTTCACTATTCCCATTGGAACTCTAAGTAAAATAAACGCTTTTTCGGAACTCAACTATAACGTTCTTCAATAAAGAGTTTCGTCGATTGGTGGAGCGTAGAGATGGATACATGTAGGAGTCAGAGAAGGGCTTCACCAAGTAGACAAGACATTAACATATCCATCATATCCATTCATAAAGGAGTTAAAAAATGGTCACGACAAAATATATATATATATATATGGAGGCATATTAAGGAGTGGAGGTTTATTTATCTATCATATACACCAATATAGGCACTAAAGGGTGGGCGCTGGGGGTGGGGCTATTTAAAATGGGGTGGGGCTCTTTAAAATGACGGGTTGGAAATATAAAATGGCTGAAAATCCCAAATTTGCGCTTATTTTTTTCACACATCTACCTGGTCACGATGAGACCTGGTTATCTATGCACAGCGAAACCCTAACCTGATCGGAGACATTCGAGGTTAAGATAGAAGAGAGAGTATGACCATCTTGATCCATCCAAGCTAATAAAATTGACTTAGGTAAGGAATTCATGGGTCTATCTTCTAGTCGAATTCTTCAGTGGTGAATAGAGAATCACTTAAAGATGACCAACACAATGAGCCATAAGAGGTCGTTTCACCTTTGGCAAATGTGCTCTTTGATCTTTGTGGACCAGGTGAATGAAATCCAATGTCCAAACTTCATTCCGAGGTGAACCTCTTTCTCCCACATGTGCATTGGATAAAGCCCGATGTTTTATATTATTTTATTTTATTATTATGTGAGGAAAGGACACCCTCTAGCTTGTTAAAAATGGAAGTGAATTGGAGATAAAACTGTAGGGGAAACCTTCTTTTGATAAAAATGAGATAGATATGGGCGAAATCTATGAAAAGTAGAAATATAAAGGGTTAAAAACAACCCTGAAACGATCAAATTTAATACTTAAACTCTGAAATGGCTTTAGTGTTGTTTGGGACCAACTCTATTTGTGCTGAAACTGACAGGTAAACAACTTAAAATAGTAGGAATGTTGCTAAAACTCGTATGTTTTCAGTTATCTGAATCCACTTATCTCTTGGAGGAAGCAATCCCAAGGAAAATCCTTTGAGGTTGATATGATACAGTGGTTAAAGACTATTGATATCATGCCACTGCCAAACATAGTTTTTTATGACTCTAATTTTGTCTCCTTGTAAAAGTAGTTTACAAGGTATAATGAATTAATATTGACAAAAATTTTTTTTCTTAGATTTCCTCTCCACGTAGAATGCCTATTTTTCATCTCTTTAGAATTCTTAGAGGGAAGAAAATCATGAATTCTTAGATTTCCTCTGCATGTAGAATGCTTAAATTTTTTCTATGTAGAATCCTTAGATTTCCTCCTATGATTAAGGGACAAATGTTGATTACCACTGTAAAAATGCTATAGCATATAGATTTCACGCAGATGAGTATAAGGGTCATAAGTTACTTACTACTTTATGAAAGTTACAATAGTCAATTCTTTGCCAGTTTTCTCTATTTACCTATTACCTATGTAGAAATCTGGTCCGATAGAAAAAACAACAACATTTGTTTGTAGATATCTGCCAAATGCTGCCAAATAATGAAAACCCTGTTTGTGTTACTGTAGTAGTAACTTTTCTAATTCTATAGTGACCATTTGCTAAACAATCTAATGTGATTTTTTTGAGATTTCTTATTACATGTAACAATAAAAGCATCGAATTTTATCTTTAGTATCATGGTATCAGTAACCATACTTCTTTGGCCATGAAATAATTAGTAAGCCATGCAATAATTTTACTAATATCGGACATCCAATGTTATTTAAAAGCTTGTATGTAGACATTGGAGGTGCATGCCATAAGGCAACTGTAGTTGGGAGTATGATATTCTTAAGGTAAGAATTTTGTGTAGAATGTCATTTGATTCCGCAGTTTGTGAATCAGGTGGATAGTGTGTTGGGAAACCTGTGTTGACAACATGATTGAATAGGTCGGCAATGTAAAAATCGAGGGTGTGAAACCTTATGTTTAATAATCTTAGTTCTGTACTTGCAAGCACTCTTTAAGAAGGTAAATCCAGGGGAACGGATTCTATGTCAAGTGATGGTGTATGATATATGGTTATATATTTTCATTTGGATTTCTGAAAAGCAATGATGACTCACCTATTTTAAATTTTCTAATTCGATATATCCTTCTATATATTTGTAATTTTGTACTCAGTATTATTATTTATTTGATTAGAGTTTTTTTTATGATTTTATGTTTGGGAGGTGCCCAATGCTGACCCCTTCTGATGTTTCCTGCCATCAACTCAAATTTGTGGTTTATGACCCGGACCATCCCTGGAAGTGGTAGCAAATATTTTGACGACTTCACTAATATTTTGACAACTTCACTATTGTCTCTGGTACTTATTAAGTTATTTTTAACAACTTTGATACAAAGAAGGTGAAGCTCCTTTTGATGGAAGCATTCACCAAAAAAAATCATCTGAAAGCAAGGGGACGATTGTGTTTGGGAGTGCGATTAGAGAATTTGTATGGTTGGTTAGATACATGTATGTTGTATTCCTTCCTTGCCTAGGGACAACTAAAGATAAGTAGATTTAATGTTTGTATGCTTGATTGTATGCCATTTGAGAAGATCGATTCCAAATGCCCCTTTGTGTAGGCTTGTGTAATCTAGGTTGAATTATGTTATGAGCCTGATTTTGACATCTGATTTGATCTTACAAAGGTAACAGAATAAATTCAACAAATGGAATGCAACAGATTTTTTATTAAAGGTTGTAAAATTCGGCACAGTAGAAGGAATCAAAACAATTATATAGTCTCGAACTACAATACAATGAATATGTAAACCCACAGTTCAAACAACATATATAACATTTAGACAAATAGAAATAGTATCAACAACACATATACTTTCCTAAGAAGGTATGGACCCCAAATTAGGCCCGAAATTATCCATGGCAATGTGGGTGCTGCTCTTGACCTTGCTTTGTTTCCAAGAAATACTTGCAATACCAAAAATTTACATTCTCATTGCCCACACCTATAAATAGGCAAAGGGAGAGAAGAAAACACTAATATAAAATCTTTACTTTCTCTAAACAAGGGGCCTGTAACCACGTAGTTGGACAATAAAGCATTTCCACCAAAATAGATAAAATATTTTCCACCAAAGAGTATTTGGGCTAGGTGGATATTAATCATCATGCAATGGCATTGGTCTCTTCACGAGATTGATGACTGAATGGAAGCCATCCTCTCTCTATCCTCATTCTGCTTCTAGCCCCAGCACATATTGACTTCTACATTGTATGTTTGACATGGTTTTGTATCTGCACTACTTATTGTATTTCTATCTACTAGTTAGTTAGCTCTTTCTTTGCTTTTAGTATAGTAGTGATAGGAGTTGCTTTTGTACTCCCGCTGTGTAGTTGCATGGACCAAATTTGTAGGAACTCATTGGACATTAATAAAAATACCTTATCTTATCCTATTCTAAGGCTAAATTTCCCTTAATCTACATTTATCCCATCTGACACAATCTGTGTGTTCAAGCTTAATTTCTTCACTACTGAGAATGATAATGGCATTTCTTTTAAGTTGGAACAACACATAAATCTGTACCCCTTTCTTGAATTGATTTGTCCCAAAGCAATTGGAGTGTTGGATGTTGAAGTGATTCTGGGCCTTCCCATGTAGCATCCTTGAAGGGAAATTATCTCCATTGAATGAGATACTCTAATAGTATCTTAGTCCATAATTTCTTCTCTCGTATTGCATCTCAACTTTTTGAGGCAGCAAAAGTTTTATAGCAACCATTGCACTTTCCTGCCAAAAGAGATTTTTTGTTGATGGTGTCGACTGAAGAGCGAGAATAATATTTTCTGCTACAATAAAGAAGCAATGAACCATAAGTGTCTTCAATTAATTCTCAAAGGCGGGGACTCCAATAAAAGGCTTCATAAAGGCCCAATGTGTTTCCTTGGGAAACGTTCAGGTGTAGTAGATTTCTGTTTGCAGTATTCTTACTTCTCCATTGGGCAATTTCATTAGCAACAAAGCCATATTGCATCAGGTTTAGAGCCCTCCTTATACCATTCCTTTCTGCATGTTATATATTTGACCATTGATAGCCTATCTATTGGCATCGATCCTTCATTTTCCACTAGTTCTTAAAATTTCTCTAAACCATTGATTTTCATGCCTTGTGTAATCTAGAACCCTCATCTTAGTGTTAGATATTTTATCCATTCCTAGTAAGTGCAACAAAAAATCAACCATTGATACATTCACAATAAGAGGAAGATACATTCTATGATTGACTGTGGCCTATCTGGTTTTAGGGCCTTTATTGTTTTTTATGGCAAGTGTGGTAGAATTTTGTTCTATATATTATATCTCATTAGCAATAGAGACACATGATACACATCCTCCTAACACGAGTAGTGGATACTGGATATAACAACTATTGTTTATAGAAATAAAAAGGATTGGGTTGGTTTTATGTAAAACAAATGTGCATATTAAAATATTTTTGCATTAGGCCTTCTTTTTGGTATGGTTGACTACAATCTTATTTGGATACACATATGACTGCACATCGAACCTTCCATTTCTATTTTCAATATAAGTGGACAACATATTTCATTGTCATTGTGAAATAATTCATAATCACCTATTCAATTTGAATAAGTACAGGGATTATTCAGGGATCAAAGAGACATACCCGATCTCAATCTACCTGAGAGTTTGTAGCTTTACCTTGATACAGGGTTTGAGAAACTGAAGGCCACGACCAAGCTTGAGCTCTGACAAGTTGGTGAACTAAAATTTTAACTTGTCATTTTTCTTTTCCTTCTACTATTTCTAATGATTGACATCATTTGATGTGTAGGAAGCTTTTCACTCTATAGACGATATTCATGGTCATATGTGCATGGTTAACAAGACTCCTAAGCCCCAAATGATGGAAATTTACTATTCAAATCTAACAAAGATATTTTAGATATCAAAAAGTCATTTGTATCATGGCTATGCATGGTACACGCTCTATATCCTCCAAAAAAGCTACAATAAAAACTTAACATGGAAGGATTTGCAACTGAAGTCATTTGTATCATGGCTATGCATGGTACAAGCTCTATATCCTCCAAAAAAGCTACAATAAAAACTTAACATAGAAGGATTTGCAACTGATGGCATCATCTGTATTGTTGGTTGTCATTTCTATTATGCCGTATGATCAAAAGCATGGAGAATGAGAAGGATTAGGAGTTTAAGAATGACCAGCATTTTGGGATTTAGTTTGGATCATAAAAAGGACATCAAAGAAATGGTAGGGTATTTTAAAGAAGGGGCTCAAGTGTGTTGTTGTATGAGATATTTTTTTATGTAGGGTTTTTCCTAATATGTTTAGAGTTATTCCATTCTTTCTCTATACATACATACATACATACATACATACATACATACATACACATTGTAGTTGTCACACTCAACATTTATTTATGAATTGGTAAGTATAATAGGTAAATAGCTTGTTAAGAATTTATTAATCAAATTGAAATTCCTTTCTTTAAGTTGCTATGAAGTCAGAGCATCCATGCATTCTCTTCTTGTGCATTTTGTGTTTTAACATGCTACATGATTTTGATTATAATGTAATGGACTATGGAAACCTTTGCCTTTGGTTTATGTACTTTTTGTGGGTAACTAGTCTCTCTATTGTGTGTGAGGTTTCCAAAGGTGTCATGACATGTTTTGCAAGAAGTCAAAGATTTGTATCACCTCCAGGAAAATGATTTCCACCCTTTAGATCTCGCTAGCAAAGTTCAAACATTGCTAAGAAAACTCTATAAACTTGATGACAAATTATCTTCTGCTTTTCCTGTCCCAGAAGTGTAGCTGGAGCAATACATTCCTGCTGGAGCAATACATTCCTGCTTTAGAGAGGACAATTACTTTGAGAGTGTTACAATAGGTGACGGGATTTAGTACTTACTTTATTTGTTTCATGCTCTCTTCTATTTTCTAGTGTGAGAAATTCTGATTTGTAAATGTGGACAACTTTAGAGTTTTACAACTTAGAACATTGATGTGAGTAGTTTTTGCTTTGTTTAATTCATGCTTTGTACTATTTTATGGTGTGACAACTGGCAATTTGATCTATTTCTCTCTCTTGGTGTTGAAGTGTATATAGTTCTCATATGTCTACTAAGGAGTACAACTCTCATGTCACTAGAGTTTTCTATATTTACACTATAAGGTTTCCTAAGCTTAACCCTTGCATGTTCCAGTTATCACAACTTACAAGTGTATAAAACAATGAAAATCACAACCCTTTCAAGGATGATACCATTTTCTGTTTTTGTTGTTGTAGAGAAGCTTAGTGTAGATGTTGTGAAGTACAATATCTTCTAGGTTAAGAATGACCATTTAAAATGCATTGTACAGTTTGGCAATGAGGTGAAGAATTTAATTTTCTGGTTTTCATTATTTTGAATACAAAATTAAGCATCAACTAATTTTGAGGATGTTGCTTCTTTGCATGGAGTATTTCTGAGAAAGATGATGTTATAACCTACTTGGTGGATTTATTTGTGTAGGATCTTGAATTAGACAAGATTCAAAATCCTTTAACCATTCTTGTGAAGTGCTTAAACAAGGCTACAAGATAAACTTGAAGATGCCTCAAGTTTAACATACAAAGAAGGGACATAGAGAAGGGATACTGGAATGGAAAATGGCGAAAATAATATTAGTTTATTGGAAGAGTTTGAGATCCTTAGAGAGATGTGTATAATTTTAGAGATTCAAGTGTGGAAACTAGGTGAAAAATCTGAAAATTTTGATACAAAGTCTTAGAAGGCATAGAATTTGGCAATGAAGTTGGAGGAGTTGCAACTAGTAGACACACAATGGCTTCAAAAGAAAATACATTCTCTACAGGCTCGAGTTAAAATCCCGAAGCAAGAAAATACTCGACTCAAAGGTGAGTGCACTTCTATTATTCATTCCAACTTGTAGGTTTATGTAGTCATGAGGTGGCATTTATATGATTTTTCCAATTCTTAATTTCATATGGGTAAAGAAGATTAGTCAGTGGTAGTTCCTACCTTAATAGGACAAAGATTAATCAAGATAGGGGTGCTCATGCTACTGGCAATATACTTATATAACCATTTGAACTTAGATTTATTTGGGGATGGGTTGGTTGGAACTCTTCTTATAGAGTCTAAAGAATTCAAGTTAGATATTTTTGAGGTTGGGTGGTTGGAAGTGTTCTTATTGTTAATTGTAGTGAATGAGAATGGATCTTGTATTTTTGCATGGGAAGGTATTTGTGCAGACATTGGATTCTGGAATGATTAGGTTCTCTTCTGATGTTAATACATTAGTCATGCATTAATCATGTAGGCAATTCATACATGCCTTTTGGGCAGTTACCAAATGGTAATCCCAAATATGACATGCAGTCAACATGCTTTCCTATTACTCATGTTCCCCTTCTACCAATTCATTAGAGGGCCACAGACAAGTAGCAGAGGCTTTGGTGCTAGACATGGAAGTTCAAGGAGTTCCATTAGTGGACATTTACCACATCACTGAGGATCACATCAAGCACTCGGTGGTCTAGGATCTGGTTTGAACTTTGTTGCTCTTAAAATCCAGAGAGTCAAACATTAGTTGGAGGTCCATTCACTCCAACCAGACTATTGGCATAAATTGAAATGATGATGTCCATAATCTTGGTGAACAAGGATTGCATTCTATTTACAATGTAGAAGACTATTCTAAAATAAATATTATGTAGTACTTTTTTGATGAACAAGGAATGTATGTTATATACAGTGTAGCAAATTATTCTATTAAAGTAAACATTTTAGGATTGTAATCTAGCAATATTTTCTAGATTTACTCACTTAGTTCTGATACGATGGTGGTGTTGGAAAGAAGTTTCATTTTGACATTTTATCGGCCTCACAAAGTGGACATGGAGTTGAATATGTCAACATTATAACATTGTAATTGAGAAATATTTTCTAAATTTACACACCTAGTTGTTCTATGACGACGATGATGAAGGAAAGAACCTCATTTCTGACATTTTACAGGTATCACAAAGTGGACATGGAGTTGAATATGTCAGCCAAGGGACACAAGGTGCCTTCTCCGGGACATATTGTTTCAAAATTCTCAAATTGGGAACTAAGTTTCAACTATTGGGAATGATTTAATCTATCAGGTGATTAGTCTCTTGATCTTTTGATAGTTTTATCATTTCCAATTCTTTCTTGTGCATTTTATCATAGTCTATGTATTTCCATTGAATTAAGGTCTGATTTTATTTTTTATTTTTTATGCTCTGTTTTTTGTTTAGTTGGATAACGTTTCTTGTTTTTTAAACACAATTTTTATCTCTTCATTATATTTTGAGATAGTAATGTGTGAAAGGTCAAAGTAAAAGAGTTGAATATGGAGAAACTAAGAGTTGGTTCTAGCATCCGAGGTGAATATGGAGAAACTAAGAGCTAGAGGTAGTGAGTCTAGTTAATGCATTTCAATGTTGTGCACTCTACTTCTGACAAGTTTAATTAGAGGATCCAGTTGAAAATATTAGGGCCAAGTTGGTGAAACAAGCTGCAACAAAGATAAATGATTTATCTTGTGATGGGACCACCACATATGTTGTACTTGTGAAAGCTTTAATAGATGAAGGTGTAAAGGTAATTTGTTGTCCCTAGTACTGGCATAAGTTTTTATTCATTTTTATAGATCCTTATCGTGGCTTCTTTTTGTTTTTTCTAAATTTTCAATGCTTCAGTGGTATTGAGATTGTATTTTAATGGGAAAATGCTAATAGTCTCGTTGAAGAAGAAATTGTGATCCCCTTGTTGATTGGTATGAGCTTGTCAAGAAAAACCCAACAAAGAAAGCTTGCTCGTATTTTAAGATTTGTGAATAAGAATATTAATCATAAAGAATCTATGCCTTTTTATTTACCTAACCAATTCATTTAATAAACTTCTTACTATATCTTAATTTCTTCCAAGTCTTAGTAATGAAAATACAATTGTTGAGTTATCTTTTATCATGATCCCTCAAAGATGCTTCTAAGCTGCCACCAAATGCCACATCCATCATATCTACAATCATGATCCCAACCACGAGGGTTCATAATAAGTCCATGTGACTCCAAATATTGGTATTATTGGAGCCTGACTTTCCATGTGGTGCCTTTCAAATTTCAACATACCTTGTAGAATGGCATGGCCTTCTGACATAAAAGAAAAATCTAAGAACCTTGAGCCTGCAATTGCTCTTGATGTTCCTTACGCATTTCCTATTCTACAAGCAATGATATAATTTTCTCCTCTATTTCCAAACCCCATAGTAGGACAACTACAGTTCCACCTTGCATCATGACAGTGATTATCATTTCCACTCTAGACAAACATACCATTATCTTTATACTCTTTAAAATAGTTATTTCCTAGGCATTCTTTATTCCCTACAAAATTTGGACTCTAGGTGAGTTTCTTTATTACTAATGTAGGAATGTCTTATCTTGACTTCAGTGTATAAAGAGGGAATTGTTAGAAATAAAGAGACATGCTCGTTTTTCCATAGACAATATAGCAATATTGTCACCCAACCATAGGCACGAAGCCACCCCCGAGCACCTTTAACCTTGACAGACAGAATAATTCCGGAATCAAACCTTAAAACCAATAGCCAACCAAGATAGCGTATCTCTCTCTCCAAGGCTAGCATACCAAGCAACGAATCCAAACCATAACCAAGGCAGAAATTCCAACCATAACCAAAAGCCAAAATCCCAGTTG
>JASDQU010508250.1:14527-27145 GCA_032191745.1 Picea mariana
GGAGAGCAGGACAATGGAAATCAACAACAGAGAGAGAGGGAGTTTATTGCCCATGTGCCCCTTCCGGATGAGAAAGAGATTGAGCGCATGGTCGTGGAGAAGAAGAAACAGGAGCTTCTTAGTAAATACACGAGTGAAGATCTTATGGAGGAGCAGGTCGAGGCCAAGGCAATGCTTAATATTCATCGATAAGGTATGTTGGTGAAGTTTATGGATCTTTAGTTTTTAGTCTTTAGTGTAATTTGTCTTTTAGAGAACTGTAGTTCTCATCTGAAAGGTTAAAGTTCAGAGAACTGTAGTTCTCATCTGAAAGGTTAAAGTTCACATGCAATGTGTCTTTCTGTATTTAATGGGTCTCTTTTTGTATTTAACCACTGCTACTCATGTATTATCATAGTTTGGTAATCTGAAATAGAAGTGTTCACACTGCGCAATTTTCCACTACTAATAAGTTTTGTCTCTCATGCAATTAGAGGATTTGAGTTTACTTCTCATGGTTGAGGATTTGAGATTAAGTTGGTGTTATGGCTTGAATATTTGATGATGCTATTAGCTGGCAATTGTAGTCACCAAATCTTTAGTGAACTTGGTCGTTTTGTCTCATTCCCCAATTTGCAATATGAGTATGAAAGCTAAACAATTGACATGCTTTAATTCTTTCAATATAAAATTTAAATTATAAATATATATTTATATAAAAAAGTAGGGTTAGGGTTCCGATTCCTCTATTCCTAATTTCTGGATGATTGTTGCACCCACATTGGATTCTTCTACCAATTCCAATTGCACACACGGTTGGTGTAACTTTGGTTATATACCATATTATAAAATAAATGCTAGCATGTAGGCTCCTACCATATTGTAAAATCTTGGGTTGATAAAAAATCCTTGATGTCTAGATCATCATTGGAAACCTATAATTAATCGACCTTGGCCATTAGCTTCAAAACCAAGCACATAATAGTTTCCGTAAAATTTGTGTTTAAAGACCGTTAGGATTGAGCTAAAGTAGCACATCATAAATATGTAATTCTTTTCGGAAATAATCACCCTCCTTTCCTTTTTTAATTTTTTTTCCTTGAAAAAAAAGCGTAAATTTATCATCCGAAGAGAAAGTTTACACTTTGTATGTGCTGAGGCCATTGATCCACCTCAGAGTTGAGGGATAAACTGACAAAAGCTCTGATACAACTAAGTATCTGTGTTTGTAGACTGTCCCTTCTATCAAGAATTACATCAAAGTATGACTCCTACATAAATAAAACACTGAAGGACAATTTGAGGGAGTTATAAAATCCCCCTCTATCTCAATACGTACAAAGTTTTCAATGTCCAGTAGCTGTTCTATGGATATTCTGTATATTTAAGCAAAATACATAAAAGATTATACAATAATTTTCCTGCATATATATCCTTGTTCAAAATATGATTCTATCCTGTTTAAAGTTATTGAGTTGGAAGCAGAGGATCTTTTATGAAAGGCCGATGAAAATACTTTAATAAATCTTCACCCCTTTTTTCTTTGATATGCCACTGTCCAAAAAGGAGCTATAGCCCTGATTTAGAGAGAGAGTCAGCCTCTATATTTCTTTCCTTCTATACATGATTGATTTCATAAGAATCGAAAAAAGTCAGATATCTGAAAATTTCCTCCAAAATAGGCTGCAATAGAATATTATTACATTGCTGATATTTTTTGCACCTGTTGATAACATTTAGGCGATCACCAAATATCTGGATGGATCTGATTTCCTTTTCTCTCGCAAAAAGAAGAAGCTTTAAAGCCAGTTTAGCGAAATTGTTTGTTCCCCCTCCTAGACCCATTTTTATATGGAAAGAATGATGTGAATTGAGGAATAGGACAACACCCCCGCCACAGATTTGGTTGTCATTTTGAGATGCATCGTCGGAAAAAGTCCATGGCTTTGATTGGTCAATCTGTTCAACACACACAATTCGAATCACAGGACATGCTTTTTTCTAAGGGAAATGGGAGAGTATAGAAAGAGCTCGACCTGCAATAATTTCAGGTAGAGAAGGTCGATCTTTAAAGATGTCCGCATTCCGGGCAAGCCATGCGCCCCAACTAATCAACAATGGTAGGGATTTTATGTTCGTATGATCTCTTCTTTGAAGCCAAGATTGCCAAGCAACCTCAACAGAATTGCCAACCCAGACACAAGCTATACGAACTGCTGAAGAAGCTTCCTTCCAAATCTCGCCGGTGAACTGGCATTGAACTAGAAGATGGAAAATGGATTCAACATCAACTCTGCATAAAGGACACCATCCATGTCCCTCTATCTGTCGCTTATACATCCTATCCCAGGTTGGGACTTTATTTTTTAGTGCACACCACATAAAGATTTTTGCTTTTTGAGGACACTCTATTTTCCATAGGCCTTTCCACCACCATTCAAGCTCTCTCTGGTACAATTCCATATTTAGGTGTATATAGCCAAGTTTGGGTGTGTATTGACCGTGAGACATATTTTGCCATATCAGTTCATCGTCCCTATCTGTGATTCTAATACGGGAGGAATGAAGAGCTCGAGTGTAGTTGTTCCAAGAAGGGGAGAAGTGTGGTGCCAAACCTAGTTCATTCGCCCTCTTCCATGCTTGTCGCCATAAGGTGTTGCRCTCTGCAGCAGAAACTTGCTTCAGGAAGAAGATCCCAGAGTCATGAAAAGCTTCAATGATGTCAATGGGGAGAATATGAGAGTTCCCGCTGCCTGGCCAGGGATCCAAGCCGATTCTGACTTTTGTACCTCTTCCAACTCTCCATGCCAGACCTTTGCCAATGACTAAAAAAAAATTTGATGATCGCTTTCCATATTATAGAGCAGCTTGGATGGGCCTTGTTTGGTTTTTGGATCCAATCTTCGATTGAATTAGGATGGATATATTTCTGAGCCACAATCGAAGCCCACAGGCTAGAAGTGGAAATAAGATGCCAACCCACCTTTGCAACCAGGGCTTTGGAGAACAAGAAGATATTCTTTAGCCCCCATCCCCCGAGGGCCTTTGGTCTTGTTAGAATTAGGGAAAGAAAACAAGAAATTACGTTTCAAAATTTTTCTGTAGACAAAATCAACATGAACACATTAAACTTATACAGATCTGAACTCCAAAAATATTCTGAGTATGCTAAGTAGTTAGATCTGAGCTTAGAAAGTAATTCTGAACATGTACAATAAATAGATCTAAACCATAAACAATTTCTGAGTGAGTAAAACACTTAGATCTGAACCAGAACATGTACAAAAGATAGATCTATACCATAAAGCAATTCTATGTTATATCTAAACTGTAGAAGAGTTTCTAAATCAGATCTAAACAATAGATATAAAACTAAGCATGCACAATAGATAGATCTAGGCTAAATAAACATTTCTATTATATCTAAACTGTAGAAGAATTTCTAAATTAGATCTAAACAGTAGATATAAAACTAAGCATGCACAGTAGATAGATCTAAGCTAAATAAACATTTCTGAACATGAACAATACATAGATCTGAACTAGACAGTGATATTAAAGCATGCTATTCAGAGATCTAAATGTAAGCAAGGCAAAAGAACTGAAAACAACAACTTACCTCTTGATAATCTTACCTCTGTATAAAGGAGAAGAGCATAGCACACCTGAGAGATAATAAGCCACTATAGTATGCTCAGATAAGTCTATGTGTCATGGATCTGCCTCAAGGGTCAGATCTCTATCAAGAGAAATATAGGACAGTCAAGCCACCATGAAAAACCTCACACAAGCACTCCCAAAACCCCAACAGAGAAAACTGAAATCAAACCCTTGTTCTGGAAGAGATGTAACAACAAGTGAAGAGGAGGCCTTGAAGCTTCAGATCAGAACGATAGTCTTAGATCAAACCCTAACTACCCAGTAGTAGGGATCAAACCCTAACTACCCAGTAGTAGGGTCGTGACCTAGATCTACTCAAAAGGTAGCTTTAAGGGAGGGTCGGCTTCAACAGTCAAGGAGGGCGGCAACAAGAACACTTCCCAGCTGAGATTTATTCACCCTCAACACCAACGCAGCAACAAAAATATCATAGAAGGGACCTAGCAGCAAAACAATGGAGAGGCAGAACTGTTCTGTCACAAGGAGGCTGAGCTATAATGTCACAAGGAGGCCGCGACACTCATAGAGCAATCCGCCACTCTTTGGAGAGAAAGGAATGAGTGAGTGTAAGTGAATAGTGAAGGGGGAGGGTTCATATTTATACTTTTAGGCTAGGGTTAGGCTAATAAAAAATATAATTAAAATAACATATTTAATTAATATAAATATTAATTAAATATGTTATAATTAAATATTAATTAATATTTTTCATATTAACCCCTAAACAAAAATACAAACCCCCAATCAAACTCAAGCTCAAAAACCAAGGGTGGGGGTTTAGGAGAGGTTTACTTAGTGGTAACACATGTCCATATAATTCTCAATGTGACCAATTAACTTTATCATCACTGCATATGGGATACATCCCTCATGTGGTCATGCGCATCTTCAAAATCTCTCCTAGGTCCTGTGGACCATCCTGGAAGAGGGGAATAGGATTACACACCAACAAATCTTGGTATTACACCAAGAACTACCTGATCAAGGACCAGGTTGCCCCAGAACATATCTGGGGTCTTATCCACCAAGATACAAGGCTAAGGATCAACCCATGCTTTAGACATGGGTACCCTGGAACACATCCAGGGGCCCTAGACATATCTAGGGACTTAAACTGCTTGGTCCCAGACCAAGAACCCCAGTCATCTACTGGGGGCCCTCTCAAGGGTCTTTTTCCATGGCTCTAACTGCTTGGTCCCAGACCAAGAACCCCAGGAGTGTACTGGGGGCCCTAGTCCACAACTAGGGTCTTAAGCCATCCTCCAGGGAGAATGACTCTTGTAGCTGCATTAAATTCAACACTCTCTCTCAGCAAGAGAGGCATTTTCAGCTACATCAAGATTGTCACGAAAGTACACAAACTTTGTCAGGGACAGTGGCTTGGTCAAAATATCTGCCGTCTGTTCTGCCGTCGGAACATACTGAATACCGAGAACATTCTTTTGCACCATGTCCCAGACATAGTGATATTTCATGTCAATGTGTTTCGACCTGTCGTGAAACACTGGATTCTCGGTGAGCTTTATACAACTCTGGTTGTCACAGTGAATGACTGTGGGTTCTAGCTCTGACTGTGGGTTCTAGCTTTGTACTGAACAAGTCTAAAAGTAGCTTCCTAAGCCACACTGCTTCTTTGCTAGCAGCACTTGCAGCAATGTATTCTGCTTCTGCACTGCTCTGGGCTATGGAGCCCTGTTTCCTGCTGGACCAGGAAATCATTGTTGAACCCAAACTAAAGCAATATCCGGAAGTGCTCTTCCGATCCACTGTACTGCCCATCCAATCTGAATCTGTAAATCCATGAAGCATTACACCTCCACTGGAAGTGTATCTGAGACCATAAGTTATAGTTCCCCGAACATATCTCAGAATATGCTTAACAACAACCATATGTATATGCTTCGGTTCACACATGAACTGGCTAAGGGCATTTACCGCATAACAAATGTCCGGTCTAGTATGTACAAGGTACATCAATGACCCAATGATTTGCCGATATAAGGTGGGGTCTTCTGGATCTGAACTTGTAACCTGATCTTGTAGTTTCTTTAGGTTAGAGATCATTGGAGTGGTTATGGACTTGCAGTCCATCATGCCAAATCTGCGAAGCACGTCCACTGCATATTTATTTTGTGAGAGAAAGATCTCACATGGTTTCTGCCATACCTCCAAGCCCAAGAAATATTGCATGAGCCCCAAGTCTTTCATTTCGAACTCTGCGGAAAGCTCCCTCTTAGTCTTAGTTATCAAGTTTTCCTCTCCAGTGAGGAATAGATCATCCACGTATAAGACTAAGATAACTGGATGATTTTGTACAATCTTTATATAAAGATTAGGATCTGCTATGCTCTTGGTGAATCCAAGACTTTGTAGAAAACTGTCTATTCTACCATACCAAGCTCTCGAAGCTTGCTTCAACCCGTATAGAGCTTTCTTGAGTTTACATACATGAGATTCTTTCCCATGAATTACGAAACCTTCAGGCTGTTCGATATATACTTCTTGCTCAACTTCACCATTAAGAAAAGCAGTCTTAATGTCCATTTGGTGAAGTTCCCAACCAAAAACTGCTGCAAGCGAGATAATAATCCTGATTGAAGTATATTTGGCAACTGGAGCAAAAATCTCGTCATAGTCAATTCCTTCTTTCTGAAAGAAACCACGAGCCACGAATCTGGCCTTGTATTTTTCAATACTGCTATTTGCTGCATGCTTTATCTTATAAAGCCATTTGGAAGTTACCACTGATTTGCCATGAGGTCTACGAACCACTGCCCATACATCATTCTTTAGAATTGAATCATATTCTTTTATCATAACATCTTTCCACACTTGATGTTTGGAGGCTTCTACAAATGTGGAAGGTTCTGAATCAATCACAATATTCAACTTATCTATGAGACCGAAGTACTTATCTCGTTTCTTGCTTTGTCTGAAGGTGCCCTTAGGAGCTGAA
Organism: Picea mariana; assembly: GCA_032191745.1. Classification (NCBI taxonomy): domain Eukaryota; kingdom Viridiplantae; phylum Streptophyta; class Pinopsida; order Pinales; family Pinaceae; genus Picea; species Picea mariana. The sequence goes on from JASDQU010508250.1 coordinate 21,123, forward strand.
TGCTTTTCTGCTTCTTTTAGTATTTCTCGACACCAGGCTGGTTTCCTTTTAATAGGAGGTATCTCCATTGGAAACTCAATAGTATCCCTTAAGGGATCCACTGGAAGTTCTGAGGTTTCCTCCCTCTGCTCATTTAGAAGAGGAGAATCTGAAGAATCAAGTGGTGGAGCTTCTTGCTCCTCTGAATCGCATGGAAGTTTTCTGGCCCGACGAAAAGCTGCCTCTTCATGAAAAGTCACGTCTCTGCTTACTTCGATGAACTTTTGACCTGAGATATAAATCCTGTAAGCTTTTGAGGTTTCACTGTATCCCACAAAAGTTCATTTCTTTCCGGAGGGCTCTAGCTTAGTTCTCTTCTCTTTTGGAATGTGAATATAGATTGGACTGCCAAAGATTCTCAAGTGATCAACTGAAGGCTTAATTTCGGTGAAAACTTCTTCTGGAGTTTTCTCTTTAAGGGCTTTGTGTGGACATCTATTCTGAATGTAGACTGCAGTACTGGCAGCTTCGGCCCAAAGAAATAAAGGTAAGTTTTGATCATACATCATGGCCCTGACTGCTTCACAAATAGTTCTGTTTTTTCTTTCAGCAACCCCATTTTGCTGGGGGTTATATGGCACAGTTAGCTCCCTCTTAATTCCAGAAGCCCGACAGAGTTCATCATAATTGAAGGAGTCAAATTCTTTTCCATTGTCTGTTATGAAAACTCGGATGTGTCTGCCTGTTTGATTTTCAACAAGATTCTTGAAATCTTGAAATCCGCTAAAAGATTCATCTTTAGTCTTTAAAAAATAAATCCAAGTTTTACAAGAACAATCATCAATAAAAATGATATAGTAAATACAACCATTCATAGATGGAGCAGTCATTGGCCCACAAAGATCAGAATGAATTAAATCTAGAATGCCATTAGATTTTCTATTGCTGTGAGGATAGGGTTTCTTAATTCTTACCGAGTGCACAACCTCTACAAACACTATCATGCTCAAAAGAAAATACTGGCATACTTGTCACCATCTTTTGCAAACCTGGAAGTGCGTTGTAGTTGAGATGTCCAAGTCTTCTGTGCCAAAGCTCGTAGGGATTTACCATCTTGTGAGCTAGTGCTTGAACAACCTGACCTGAAATTTTATAAAGTCCACTCTCACGAGTTCCAATAGTCATAGCAGTGTTCATATCTTCATTTGATGACCACATGAGAGCCTTTCCTTTGGAGAAGGCTATTGAGTAACCATTGCTTTCTAACACTGCAATTGAGATTAGATTTTTCTTTAAACCAGGAATGTAAAGAATTTCATCAATATGAAAGATATTACCCGATTGGAGTTGAAAAGATGCAGATCTATAACCTTTTATGTCATAAGTACCATCATCACCCAATTCCACCTTTATATTGAATTTCTTGTCCCGATAGTTTGCAAGATTTTGTTTGAAGCCTGTCATGTGTTTAGAAGCACCATTGTCCATTAACCAAATCTCCTCTGACTTGGTAATGGTGCCAGAAAGAGCTGAGATAAGATAATATTCTTCTTGTTGTTCTTGCTCTTTGGTGGCAGCCTTGGTTTGTCTTCTTTGAGGCTCCTGTTGAGGTTTAGCCTCTTCAGTGGCAACAAAGGTTTGGAACCTTCCTTCTCTTTTCTGCTAAGAGGGAGGGTTCCTGCAATTTCTTGCATAATGTCCTAGCTTATTGCAGTTAAAACATTTTACTTTAGATAAATGAGGATTAAGATGAGATAACTTACCTTGAGGTTTCTTACCTTTGCCTTTAGATTTAGGGAACTTCTTCCATTTTTGGTTTTCGCTGCAAGGGCATGATCTTTTAGAATTGAATGATCATTTCTGCTGTTTAGTCTTCCTTCTTCTTCTAAGCAATCATGCCACAGTCTTTCAAAGTTAGGTTGGGATTCTCTTCCATTTACAGATGCGAGAAAAACTCTCCATGACTCAGGAAGTCCATCAAATGCAGTTTGCACAAGGTCATCGTCATCTACAAGAACTCCTATTGCAATAAGCTGATCTTTGGTTTGAGCAATCTTGGAGAAGAAGGTAGCAACTGATTCATCTTTTCCCATTCTCAAAGTACGTAATTGTTTCTTCAATATTCTTTTCTGAGTTGGTGCCTTCTTTTCATAGAGGTTTGCCAAAGCATCAAAACAATCTTTGGCAGTCCTTAGATGACCAATGATGGGCATCATGCTGTCCTTGACAAAATAAAAAATGATTCTTTTAGCCTTGGTTTGTTTTCTTTTGTATGCTGCCCTCGCTGTGTTTGAGGTGGGTTCTTCAATTTCTCTAGTGATCAACTCTTCTAGATCATTCTCTTCAAGAATGTTAACTATTTTGCATTTCCAAGCATTGAAGTTGGCAACCCCTACAAGTCTGTCTTCAACTTTAACTGATGAGGAGGCCATGCCGAGATCTGAATCAGTCTAGTAAAAGAGATGCTGTTGATCTCTGTAAAACAACCCTAACAAAATGGATCTATGCAGGCTCAAGTCTGCACACTTCTTGAGCTCTTTTCACGCCCTAAGCTCTGATACCATGTTAGAATTAGGGAAAGAAAACAAGAAATTACTTTTCAAAATTTTTCTGTAGACAAAATCAACATGAACACATTAAACTTATACAGATCTGAACTCCAAAAATATTCTGAGTATGCTAGGTAGTTAGATCTGAGCTTAGAAAGTAATTCTGAACATGTACAGTTAATAGATCTAAACCATAAACAATTTCTGAGTGAGTAAAACACTTAGATTTGAACCAGAACATGTACAGAAGATAGATCTATACCATAAAACAATTCTATGTTATATCTAAATTGTAGAAGAGTTTCTAAATCAGATCTAAACAGTAGATATACAACTAAGCATGCACAGTAGATAAATCTAGGCTAAATAAACATTTTTGTTATATCTAAACTGTAGAAGAATTTTTAAATCAAATCTAAACAATAGATATAAAACTGAGCATGCACAGTAGATAGATCTAGGCTAAATAAACATTTCTGAACATGAACAATACATAGATCCGAACTAGACAGTGATATTAAAGCATGCTATTAAGAGATCTAAATGTAAGCAAGGCAAAAGAACTGAAAACAACAACTTACCTCTGTATAAAGGAGAAGAGCATAGCACACCTGAGAGATAATAAGCCACTGAAGTATGCTCAGATAAGTTTATGTGTCATGGATCTGCCTTAAGGGTCAGAATTCTATCAAGAGAAATATAGGACAGTCAAGCCACCATGAAAAACCTCACACAAGCACTCCGAAAACCCCAATAGAGAAAACTGAAATCAAACCCTTGTTCTGGCCAGCAATAGGAAGAGGTGTAACAGCAAGTGAAGAGGAGGCCTTGAAGCTTCAGATCAGGACGACAGTCCTAGATCAAACCCTAACTACCCAGTAGTAGGGTCGCGACCTAGATCTACTCAAAAGGTAGCTTTAAGGGAGGGTCGGCTTCAGCAGTCAAGGAGGGTGGCAGCAAGAACACTTCCCAGCAGAGATTTATTCACCCTCAACACCAACGCAGCAACAAAAATATCATAGAAGGGACCTGGCAGCAAAACAATGGAGAGGCTGAATTGTTTTGTCAGAAGGAGGCTGAGCTATAATGTCACAAAGAGGCCGCAGCACTCATAGAGCAATCCGCCACTCTTTGGAGAGAAAGGAATGAGTGAGTGCAAGTGAATAGTGAAGGGGAGGGTTCATATTTATACTTTTAGGCTAGGGTTAGGCTAATAAAAATTATAATTAAAATAACATATTTAATTAATATAAATATTAATTAAACATGTTATAATTAAATATTAATTAATATTTTTCATATTAACCCCTAAAACAAAAATACAAACCCCCAATCAAACTCAAGCTCAAAAACCAAGGGTGGGGGTTTAGGAGAGGTTTACTTAGTGGCAACACATGTCCATATAATTCTCAAGGTGACCAATTAACTTTGTCATCACTGCATATGTGATACATCTCTCATGTGGTCATGCCCATCTTCAAAATCTCTCCTAGGTCCTGTGGACCATCCTGGAAGAGAGGAGTAGGATCACACACCAACAAATCTTGGTATTACACCAAGAACTACCTGATCAAGGACCAGGTTGCCCCAAAACATATATGGGGTCTTGTCCACCAAGGTACAAGACCAAGGATCAACCCATGCTTTAGACATGGGTACTCTGGAACACATCCATGGGCCCTAGACATATCTAGGGACTTAAACTGCTTGGTCCCAGAGCAAGAACCCCAGTCATCTGCTGGGGGCCCTCTCAAGGGTCTTTACTGCTTGGTCCCATACCAAGAACCCCAGGAGTGTACTGGGGGCCCTAGTCCACAACTAGGGTCTTAAGCCATCCTCCAGGGAGAATGGCTCTTGCAGCTGCATTAAATTCAACAGGTCTGGCCAAAACATCCCATTTAGCCCAAGGATGAGTGTAAGAATTTTGAGAACCAGACCATATAAAGTTAAAACAAATCCTGTGAACCTTCTCAAGAATTCCTTTGGGTATCCAGGAGAGAGACATCCAGTATACCGGTATAGCTTCAAGCACTGATTTCACAAGAACGAGACGACCAACCTTGGACAACCATTAGAATCATCAATTTTTTGAACGCTTCTTCAATTTTGCGAGAAGCCAATGCCAATCATTCTTCAAATAACAGTTTGGTTTTAGCAAAAAACCCAAGTATTTGAGTCCTTCATTAAAGTCCTAGACTCGGAAAGGGAAAAAATCTTTGTAGATTTGAACTTCGGCTTTTGACAATTCAGAAATTGACAAGGTAGATTTTTGATGATTTATCAACATCCCTGTTGCATTGCCAAAAAGATTTAAGATTTCTTCAAGCTTCTTTGCATCTTGAAAAGATCCATTGCAAAAGATTAAAACATTGTCTACAAACATGAGATGGGTGAGTCTAAGAGTATGTGAGATAGCAATCCCCTGGAACTGCCTATGAACTATGGCATGGTCAATAGCTCTGCTTAGCCCCTCAACCACCAATAGGAAGAGCAGAGGAGAGAGAGTGCAGCCTTGCCTTAACCCCCTTTCCGATTTAAAAAAAGGAGAGGTTGCCCCGTTGATCAGGATCGCAAATGACACTGTTGTAATACATTGCATCACCCAAGTAATGAAAGGAACTTCGAACTCCAGATGTGTAAGGAGCAAGGGAAGATATGACCAACAAACCTTGTCATATGCCTTTGAAAGATCTATTTTGAGTATAACACCTTTGGATTTAGACGTCTTGAGGCTGTGTAAGACTTCCTGGGCCACCCATATTGCTTCATGAATTTGACGACCTTCCAAGAAACCAAATTGTTCCTTTGAGATATTTTTCGAGAGAACCACTTTCAACCTTTGAGCAATGATTTTTGCCACTATCTTATAGATACAGTTACATAAGGAAATGGGTCTAAAGTCATCATAGGTCTGGGGATCGTCTGTCTTCGGTATGAGGGTAGTAAAAGTGGTGTTGAAAGGCGCATGTATCCTGCCAATCCTCTGAGATTCCTCCACCACCGCGAGCAGGTCCTGGTTGAAAAGATCAAAGAATCCAGAAAAAAATTCAATTGTCCATCCATCAGGACCATGACTCTTGTCCTTTTGGATGCTAAATATTACTTATTTTAGCTCTGTTGTCGCCCTAATGCACACTTGCAAACGTGAGCTAAGTCCTGCTCACTTAGTGTGCCCTCGGAGACACAATGTCTAAGTTCTTGTCCACACTGTCACCTTGACAAGAACTTCTTCCGTCTAGGCTTACTCCTATGGAAGCCAAGGGGGGTTGTCCCTAGTTACTAAATGGATTTTAATTACAATGTTCTAGGAGTTGGTTTTAATTGATTATAGGCCAAGGAGAAAACTAGCCTATATGACAAGCAGCAATGCAGGTGCAAGTCTAAGTCTAAATGTTAGGCAACCCTTTCCTAGGTCAACTAAAGACTAGTGCCTAATGTTGGGCTATGGGGTCAACTATGTTTAAGGGTTGTTCGTTACAACAAGTTTCACAATTG